>VDFB02281265.1:0-150791 GCA_007258455.2 Sequoia sempervirens
ATAGCTTTCTACTTCCTCTATCCATTTTTATTTACATCCCCAAAATATACGTTTTTGCACCTAGATCTTTCATTTCAAACTTTGCTGACAATTGATATTTTAGATGAAAAATCATAGTCTTACTATTTCCTATGAACAACATGTCATCAAAATATAGGGCAATAATAAGAACTCAATCATTTTCAGTTTTGAAGTACACACAATGATCATATTTCGATCTACAAATCCTAATGACAACACAAATGTTTCAAACTTCTAGTACCACATTCTAAGCAATTATTTTAAACCATACAGAGATTTCTTTAACTTGCAAACTATATTTTCTTTACCTTTTTCGACAAAGTGCTCAAACTGGGACATAGAAATTTCTTCTTCAAGATCTCCATGAAGAAATGTTTCCTTCACATGATCCATCTGTTCAATCTCTAAGTCATACATTGCTACAAGTGACAAAAGAAATCTAATAGATGTCAGCTTCGCTACAGGAGAAAATATTTTGCCATAATCAATTCCCTCTACCTGGGAATAACCTTTTGTAACCAACCAAGCTTTATACTTTTCAACATTTCCATCCAGACCAATTTTCTTCTTAAATACCCATTTACAACTAGCATGCTTTCTACCTTTAGGCAAGGGCACCAGACTCCAAGTTTCATTCTTTTTCAATGATGCCATTTCTTCATTCATTGCTTCCAACCAAGAATCCAAATCAGACATTTCAATTTCCTATTTCATAGTACTAGGCTCATCAGTGCTTGTAATTAAAGCATAGGCACAGTTTACATCCAACATGGAAAAACCATACCTATTAGGTTTTCACCTTTCACGTGTAGACCTCCTCAAAGGTTGGGGCTGAGGTTGTAGTTCTTCTTCTTTAGAACTCTCAAAGCTGATAGAACTCTCAGTTTTAGTTACACTTTGTATTTCCTCTCTATCTGGAGTTTGAGGAATTTAAGCTACTTTTTCTTTATTTTCTTCTTTCATCTCTAACTGCAGATCCACTGAAGAAGGTTTCAGCTCACGAAATATAACACTTTTGTTGTATACAACCTTTTCATTCATAGGATTCCAAAGCTTGTATCCTTTCATACCAATGCCATAGCCAATGAAGATACATTTCTCATCCTTTTTCTCCAACTTAGATATTTTCTCATTCAGCACATAAACATATGCTTCATAGCCAAAGACTCTTACATGTCTTAAATAGGGCTTCTTACAAGACCAAGCTTCCATAGGCATTTTGTCAATAAGTGCCAAAGAGAGAGATTGATTTATTAAATAACATGTTGTAGCCACAACCTCAACCCAGAAATTTTTCTCCAGAACAGCATTGCTCAACATACTTCTTGCCCTTTCCATCAATGCCATGTTCACCCTTTTAGGAACTCCATTTTGTTGTGGAGTGTAAGGTTTTGTTTTATGCATTTTTATTCCACGGTCTTTGCAATACCTTTCAAAATCTACAGAGAAAAACTCACCGCCATTATCTATTCTCAAGCATTTAATTTTTCTTATACTTTGATTTTTAACCAATTTTTTAAACTCTTTAAATTGACTGAACACTTAAGATTTACTTTTTAGAAAATACACAAATGCTCTTCTCGAATAGTCATCAATAAAATAAACATAATATCTTGATTTTGATATCAAAGAAACATTTACTAGACCAAAAACATCAGAGTGAATATAATCCAGAACACTAAAAGATCTATGAGGACTAGAAAAAAATGAAACATGATGTTGTTTTCCATATATACAATGTTCACAAAAATCAAACTCAAGGTTACAATCATCAAGCCCTTTAACCAGGATTTTATTTTTCAAAGCTTTTAAGCCTTTCTCACCAATGTGTCTGAGCCTTTGATGCCAAAGCATGGTCTTTTATATAGGGAGTTTCACCTCCAAAGAGTTTTCCCCCAAAGGAACTTCATTCTCCTTCTCTACACGAGAAGCCTTTTCTAACTTTACAAAGAAATTTTTGCATTAAACAACATGTGCATCTAGCTTGTATAGAGTACCAATTCGGGCTCCCCTAGCCAACACCATCGAGCCTCTAGTCATCTTATATCCACCATTCGAGAATGAAACTTTCACACTAGCATCATTCCTCTTGCTAATAGAAAGTAATTTTTGAGAAAACCTAGTATATGCATTATGCCATCAATTCCTTTGATTCTTCTGTCAATAAATTGAATTCTAACTCTTCCACAGCCAACAATTTCAAGAGATGAGTCACTTGCTAGATACACCTTTCCACCAACATACTTTTTATACTTCATAAACTAATCTCTATGAGATGTCATGTGAAAATATGCACCTGAGTCAATCAGCTAGACATCATCTGATACCTGAGTCACCAAGGCTGCAATGAAGGCATTTGCATCGCTCTGAGAAGAATCATTATCCGAAGAACTATTTTTCTTATTCTTCTTTTTCTCCTTTTTGCAATCCTTATGAAGATGACCAGGTTGCCCACAATTCTAGCATTTCACCTTGCACTTCTTTCCAGGAAACTTTGATCTCCCATCAAACTTTGATTTAGACTTATTGTCCTTCTTTCCTTTATCCTTCGATCTGCCTTGAACAAGAAGAGCCTCCTTTGCCATCTCAGAATATTTCCTTCGCATCTCTTCTAACAACAATGAAGCAACCACATCTTCCATATTGAAAGTGGTTTTCATACTACCAATAGCCATCACTAAATGATCCCATGAGTCAGGAAAAGAACACAATAGAAGCATACAACAATCCTCATCGTCTATCTTCACACCTATAGATGTTAACTGAGCAATGAGCATTTTGAACATATTTAGATGATCAACCACAGGTGCCCCTTTCTCCATTTTCAAAGAGTACAACTTTTTCCTCAAGAATAAATTATTCACCAAGTACTTTCCGTGATAAATGTTACCAAGTTTCTTCCACAAAGAAGATACAGACTTCTTTTCATGAATGTTTAGCAGAATAGAGTTTGCTAAACATAGTCTTATCAAACCTTTGGATTTTCTATCTGTGAGGTCCCAAACTTCTTGCTTCATGCCCGAAGGTTTAGTTCTAGACATAGTAATCTAGAGATCTCTATCTACCAACAAGTCTTCCATTTTGAGTTTCCACAACTCAAAATTTCCACCATTGAACTTTTCAATTTCTATCTTCCCTGATGTGCTTTCCATCTTAATCTACAATCGAGATTACTTGTTTCCTCTACAAGACACCTACTTCAGAATTGGCACAAAAAACCCGTCCAACCCACGAGGATAACACAACTAGCCAGGCTTTGATACCACTTGGAAGGAAAGCAAAGGTGCGGAAACACCTTCCTAATGCTAATTCTAAGAAGAGAATACATACATATGGTTCAATTTTGAATTACAATTCATTAAAGATGCATATTAGAAGAAAAAAAATAGAACAAAACAAATTTAACACAACCACAAAATGGACACTATATTTAACATGGGAAAACCTTTTTGGGAGAAAAACCCACACACCAATCAGAAACACTTTGTATTACAGTGAACAAAGTCCACATATAGAGTTCCAGTTTGTTGCTTGCAAATATTTCAATTCACGCTCTTAATATAGGTAACATTATAATTCCTGATCAATCTCGTTCTCTCTCATCAGACTCACAACACAACTCTCAAGCACTATTACAATGTATTACACATTATAGCATTTTTTCTTTTGAGAGAATTTCAATAAACCTGCATCACTAGACCCATACGGGAAACATACTAATTTAGTTCCCATTCGTAACAACAAAGCAACCCTCACACAATAGTTACCATACTAGGTCATCGATGAGACAATTACAAATTTATTGCCAATCTACTTGAGTCACATTGATACATGCTTCTCATGGTACACTGTCGACCAAGTCCATCACCATGTCAATGAGAGATTTCAGCTTCTCCCATCGATAAATAAATGTCTCATCAATGTCAACTTTACCATTCAAATAGGTTCGCCAAATCATTGAAGAGACATTGTCCAAAGTCAAAATGAACAACCAAAGTCACATTGACAAGAATGTTCAAGAATTTTATCAGCATTTTGAAGAGATATTTCACAATGTCTAAGCAAAGCATCTGGGTCTCTCTAATATGAAGCCTCATTAGGATGTCGAGGAGAAATTTTCTGATGTCTTGGTGATAGTGCAACCTCTTGCCGACAAGATACTCCATCAAAGTTTCAAAATTTTGAAGAGACATCTCAAAAACTCTCACTGAAGTGAGCTACTCTCGCCGACAATGTAAACACGACACCACAGCAAGGGATATTGGTCTGTCAAGAAGATAATGGGTGAAGTCTCAACGACCACGCAATGTCTCACCAATCAAGAGCTAGGTGAAACGTTGAAGGCTTATCAGGTTGTCGGGGAGACAACTAAGAAAGTCCCACCAATGGAGCATAGTCCAGTCAACAAAGGAGATAGGAGAACACAACACTGCTAATGTCAATCTAGTAAGTTGAGACACATTTCCAACAGGCACAAGCAATGTTTACCAAATGTCAAGATCTTTTCCTAGTTATTGTGGCCCATCTAGATGCATGCTTTGCAAACGAGATGAAGAAACTGGTGACCATATTTTTGTTAATTTCCCCTTTACTTTGAGGTGCTGGAACTAGTTGTGTGACAAATTGTATTGGGTTTCAGCCATTCCCAGGGACCTGTTGAGTTGGTTTAAAAGTTGGCCCACACTTAATAAGAATGCTTTGTTTCTTGGCCTTTGTCGCACGAGTCCTTCCTTGCTCATTTAAGAAATATGGAAAGAAAGGAATCACATATTCCAAAATTTTGAAATGTCATTTCCTTCATTAATAAGGTTAAGGCAAGCATTGTGGAAGTGATAAACTTAAGATCGTTAGCTTCTAGTAGACAAATGACCAGCTTAACAAGTTGGGATGCATTGATGAGGAAAATTTGGAATGGTTTAAAGGTGCCCTCCTTTGTGAGCAAAGGTGGTACAAAAGCCAAGAAGTCAAGAAGAGTGTGAAATGGCACCCTCTTGATAAAGGTTGGTACAAGGTTAATTTTGATGGGGCCTTAAGAGGCAATCTCGGCTGTTCAAGGGTTGGTTGCATCATCAAGGATTGGGAAGGGAAATTTATTGCTAAATTGGAAAAATCACTACATATGGGTACTAACAATATGGCAGAAATGGTTGTCACCTCCCTTGGAATAAGGTTATATGTGAATCTGAAACTATCTAAGATTGTAGTGGAAGGTGATTTGACTGTTATTGTCGATTCTCCTCGATTAGGGCATTCAGTGAACTGGAAACTTGGTGGGGTGTTGGATGACACCATGGTGTTGCTTAAGAGCTTTAAGGAATATATTGTTAATCACATATTCCACAAAGGGAATTAGGAAGCAGGTGCTCTTTCTAACTTGGGAGCAGATGGTGTAACATTGAAAGAGGTGTTTGACACTGGTGTTCCTGTTTAAAAAAGAAAAGTGGGTGGTTGGAAAGGTAGCTCTCCACAAATGGAGTTGAGGAGAGTTAGTAATCAACATGGTGGTTCTCTTCGTGGCAGGTTGCCACATAGACTTTTTCCTTGCACTGTTGGCTATTGGCTTGAGATGACAGCATGGTGGGTCCACTTGGAAGTCAAGCGGCAATCAACTCACAATAATGGGTTTAAGTGCCATTTTCTTGTCAAGTGAATGGTTTATATGCATGAAGCTCTATGAATTAGGAAGAAATTGCCTCTATACATCGAGGCTCTCAGATAATAATGGTGATTTGATCTTTCGTAGGCTATGGGCATATTGTGAGTTGGCGCTCTAACACACACCTTGGGACTCACTGCTCTACTGTGGATTAAATATAGAAAATTTTGGTTCAGTCCTTATGGCGATGTTCATTATCCCGGTTTTGGAAAGTGGTCTGATTAGCGATGGTATGGACACTCTAGTGCAGTTATGGAGCTGTAAGTGGCAAATGGCCTTTAGGGGCCCTATGACGATGTTGAGGATGTGGCGTATCATCTGCCACTAGGACTTCCTCACATTTGCAACGATAAAATTCATTATTGGTAAAAGCTTCATGGATGACAGCGAGAGTTACAGATTGGATACAAACATTTCTTCCCACGTGTTGGTCAGGTTGGATACAAATCAAAGTCATCATGCAGCGGCTATTCAGAAAGGATTTGTTTCTGGGTCTGGAGGAGGTTTTGGCTACTGCCAAGCTTGGGGTTAGTATTCCTCATCCGTGAGATTTGGGGAAGCTAGAGATTTATGGGGAAATTGTGAAGTTTTATTCCTTTATTCTGGACATGTAGAGGCTTGATCTAATTGAACACAAGAGCCTTGCAACGGAGGGGATGCTTACCTTAGGCAGAAGTTTCATCTCATGGCCAAAAGGAGTGCTACGTGGCAGTTCGACTTGAGGGTCTTTTCCCAGAACAATTTATGGGGCAATAGGTAATGTCATGTTTTTTCTATTGTCCCGGTTAGTATTAGGTATATGACAATGTATATGGTGTCTGTAAAAAAAATTAATGTTGGTCTAGTTGTCCGTCATTTGGGGCTGTATGGAGTAATTTTTTCGTTTGCATACATATGTATAGTCAGATTTTTTCTCAGTATATTGTTAGGTCTCTTTTAGTAATGGTTGGTCTGGATGGTGCTTCAAGGGTCAAGTGGGTCCGTTTTAAAAGTTTAGTTAAGGAATGGCAGCCTATGACCCTGTGTGGTCAATTTTGGGCAATGGTAGTTCTAGTGTATGGTGGAAGTTGGTCTTCTCCTGCCACATAGTCCATAGAGGCTATATGTAAATTTTTCTAAAATATTGATAGAATTTTTATCTTACCTATCAAAAAATAATTATTATTTTTTAGTGAGGTCGAACCTGCACGACCTCGGTACTTACCGGGTTGGGGAGACAGACTCGGACCAACCTCCCTTGAGAAGATTTAGCCAATAAAGCTAGGGCCCCAACCCCACCTATCAAAAAATAATTATTATTTAATTTGTGTTTCAATTATTTTAGTTCAAAACTATTCTATTTACTATATACACATAAATTTATAGATTTTGAATTTTATATCTAAAAAGTTAACTAAAAAATTATATTAATAATAATATAATAATAATAAAAATAATAAAAATATGATAATATAATTATTTTTATCTTGAAATTTTATTTTACTGAAAACAAAATATTTACTACATATTTTTTTGATGAATAGGCAGCTATCTATATTAAAATAAAGATAAAGTTACATATTCACAAAAAAAAGGGTGGGTGATAAGAAGGCACACCCCAAGAAATGAAAATATTTTTAAAGAGGAATGAAAATAGATTTACTTTAATTTTTAATATTTTATTCTTTAGTAAATATTAAACTTTGAATGTAAAACTTTTCTATCTATTTAAAATATTGCATATACATATGAACACATAAATAGATATTTGAATGAATAATAATTCTCGTGTTTAGCACATTTTGTCATATTAGGTAGATGTGATGTTTTGACTTACATCCATTTTGAGCTACAACCTTTAAGTATTAAATGAGCTTGTTGTTTCCTTAAAAATAAAAGTAAAGTCTTATACATGCTTCATTTCAAAATTATAATTTATATATATATATATATATATATAATAAAATTGTTATATATTTTATTATGTTAATATAATAATATTTAAAAAATAATTAAAAAAAAATTTGAAATAAAAAAAAAAATTAAATTTAATTTAAATATGAAATTATAAATATGCCCCTCCATAAATAAAAATATTAAAGGATTAGAAAAATCTCAACTCCAAAAAATAAAAAAGACATATCCATTTCAATATATACTCTTTGTCCCTCTCAATATATACTCTTACTATAATTTTGATTCTTAGGTAAAATATTACACATTTAATATATACTCTTTATCCCTTTCAATATATACTCTTACTATAATTTTGACTCTTAGGTACAATATTACACATTTAATTTATACTCTTACTTT
The DNA here is from genome assembly GCA_007258455.2 of Sequoia sempervirens. NCBI lineage: Eukaryota > Viridiplantae > Streptophyta > Pinopsida > Cupressales > Cupressaceae > Sequoia > Sequoia sempervirens. The sequence goes on from VDFB02281265.1 coordinate 7,973, forward strand.
ATGAATGTGCAGATATGCTATGCGAGTAAAAATTAAAGTTAGATTGTTTCTACATGGATGCCCTCATTATAGTCACATCAAGTTGGCAAAACTTATATGTTCTACACAAAACTAGATTTTGCATGCAATCTTTTGATGATTTCATACATTCAAAAATTATTCAATGGAAGAACATAGAGCTCGATGTTTGTTTTTGATACATGCAAAAAATAATGCAAAACTAAACTTCCAAAGAAAAAGAAAAAAATTATCCCTTTCAATATATACTCTTACTGTAATTTTGATTATTAGATAAAATATTACACATTTCATATACCTGAATATGTTTTAATTCTTTCCAACCTCTTGACTTATTTTTTAAGTTTTATTTTTTATTTATTTACATATTCTCATTGACTTAAGCTTGAAAACAAGAGAGACAATTACTAGATAATAAGCACATGTGAAAACCAAAATAATAATTAATTAAGCATGCTTTTGTTTATTTAACTATATGTTAGCATGCATTCCTCTTATTGAAATCCACGCAAAAGAATCTATGTGCGTTGGAAAAGACCTAATTAGGTCAAAGTGGAAAGTTCTCTAGTCACCTTTAGTGGCTTCAAGATAGCCCCTGAGATGTAATTATATTATTTGTTTATTTATTTTGGGTACATGCAGGTAGGATTGGAACTTGACATGTTGCATGTTGTATTTTTTCACTTCAGTTATATGTTGTTGGCATATTTTTTCAGGTAGCTTTAATTTCTGTGCTTATCTAAATTTATTTTAAAATAATTAAACAAGCCATCGTCACTTCCTGTTCTCATATAGCATAAGTTTTGTTTTATGGGAATTGAACTTTTGCAGTCGTAGATGCTATAAGCAGATTTTGTTTCTGGTGTGATTTGCTTTCAGTGGGCTTTATAAGTTTTTTTCTTCTGCTCTTTCAATTGATTGATAGAACAGAAAGATAGCTTTGAAATCTTTGAAATTTTCTAATTGTATCAAACATTAATGCAGGTATCAAAAAACAAGCACAGCAGCAGTGTGTTTCAAATTTGCAATGGAAAAGGTATGTATATATGATGTTTGTGCAGCACCAGAATTCTTTTTTATTAGTATTTTGAAAAATTAAAAAAAAATTCTGAAATCAATTGTATATATGTTTTACATCATGTTCAATGATCCACCGTCAAAAATACTAAAGAATTAAATAACTGATTATGATTCTTAAATTTGATGTTCTTACAGGGTTTTCCAAAAGAGCCACAAGAAGAAGGGTATCACAGCCCCGATTCTACGGCTAACTGTAGTCCTATTTCAAAACAGGAAAGCGACAAAGAAAGCATATCCGGTGCCCTAGATTCATCGGGCTCTAAGCCATTGAGTACACATCATCATGATAATGAAGCAGTGGCTGATAGTAATGAAATTGATCAAGTGGAAGGTAATACTGAGGCAAGAGAGAGTAAAAATATTGAAGGACAGGAGGAAGGAAAAGAGCGTTCTTCAAAGTTCAAGGGCACTGTTTCGCAAAGGAATGGCCACTGGGGAGCACAACTATACTACAAAAGAAAAAGAATCTGGTTGGGTACTTTCAAGACTAGTGAAGAAGCTGCCAAGGCTTATGGCAGAGCTTATATGAAGTACCGAGGGAAAGATGGTGAAATAAATTTCCCCGTTGTACCACTTTCAGAAGTTGAAAAACAGTTTCAGGATTCTCTGACTCCTGATGAAGTTAAGCATTTAATCAGGGATCACAATTATGATAGAGAGTTGCAGAATTGGTGCGATACTCATTACAGACCAAATCAAGTGGTATCTGGTAATCAGGAAATGTCTAATGCAGGGAAGAAGGGTAAGAATATTGTTCTAGGAGGCCCCATGATGGATAGACAGCATCTATTTCAAAAGCAGATGACTGTTAGTGATGTGGGTAAATTAAACAGGCTGGTGATCCCAAAACAACATGCTGAACATCATTTTCCTAAGGATAAGTTAGATTCCCAATCAGAAACTTTTCTTACATTTGTGGATACAAGTAACAGTAGAGAATGGCAATTTAGATTTTCATTTTGGAAAGGCAGCCAGAGTTATGTGCTTACAAGAGGATGGAGAATGTTTGTCAAAGATAAGGATTTGAAAGGAGGAGACACGGTTTCCTTTTCTAGGGATTGTAAGATGCCAAGCGACAAATTTTACATTACAGTCCATGTCTCTCAGAATTTGATGAGCAATAATTGTGTGGAAAATCAATCTGGTTCTCATGAGTTACGCCAAGCAGAGGGATTCAATGCCACATCCAGTTCGGTAACCTCAATAACTTTGACAAACGTGAATATTTTTAAGCCCAAAGAGTTGGAGAAATCTCAAGAAAAAATCAAAGTGGATCAGAATAAAGATCAGAAAACCAGTAATCCTTTGGATGGATCTGCACAGCTTGGAAAAAGAAAAGCTATGGAGGATGAAAGTGAAAATAAGTCAGATGATGTTATAAAGCTATTTGGGATTGTAATCGGTCGAAAAGAAAAAAAACTGAAAGATGGAGTTGAAATTGATCCAGAAGCCAAAAAAGTATTGGAGCATCAGATTGATCCAAAAGCAAAAAAGGTGAAGCTTCAATTGAGTCCAAAGCAAGAAAGCTATCTCGAATTGGGAAGTGAAGTTGAAAAGACGTTAGACTTATCGTTTAGTCTCTAAAGTAGAATTTGAATTTGTTATCTTTTTGTTACATAGATATTGGGCAATGACATGGATGGGGTCATCCATCATAATTGCATTAGTTGTTGATTTCCAGTGACTTAACTCAGTGTCTTTGAGAGGCAGACTACAGTGAACAGCATCGTTTCAAACAAATATTTATGTTGAATGACCAAAATCTGTAATCACGGAAACTTGTCAAGTTGTCAATCAAATCTATATTCCATGGTAGTTTTCTTTTGGATGTGGTGAGGCAATTTTTTCATAAAGCTCTTGTACAGTGCAATATAAGGTTTTTATTTCAAAAATATTAATTTTACCGATGAGTAAGTTCTGTTCCTATGGATTTAAGTATATGTTGTAGTAGCGTGTTATATATTATTGTACATTGATTTCACTTAGCACAGGCGCAGTCTGCAATTCTATTGTTGTTAAGGTTTACCTTTCTAGTTTACAGGTCTTACAAATATGATAGTAAAATAAATTATGAGACATGCAAGCAAATTATTAAGAATTGTTGACTACTAACTCAGATCTTTTTAGATAGGGCGTTATTACCTTGATTCGATCTTCATACTATCTGCTATTATTTGATAGCAGAATAAGAATGATTGTTATGAATCTGTCTAGATGAATGTGCTGAGTTATTTATGAATATAGTTGTTTAAATGAATGGTTTGAAATGGAATACATGGCAGTAGATTCGTCTTACTAATAAGTAGCAATTATTTGTCTGATGGGAAAAGGAGCATTTCTTTTGAATAGGTGATTATTGCAGGTGTCATCTATCCTCTCCCCAACTCCCATCATTGTCCTCTCCATATTGGTGTTCTGCTTTCTATTAGATCTTTTTTGTGGGAACATATGCAGTTTGTTTGTGGAAACATGTGGGTGAGAATTTTAAATCTAAATATACCTCAACATCATATGCATGTTGTTTGTTCTGGGGAATTTAAAATCTGTATATATGCTCTAATACCATATGCAACTTGTTTGAGAAAATATGCAGGAGAATCTTAAATCTGTATGCCTTAATACAATATACATGTTAGAAGAAATTGTAAGAAGAAATTGTAATGGAAAGTCTTTAAGGTGAATTGCATGGCCGTGAGGCTCATGCATCACTTTTCAAAAAAACAAAAATAAAACTACATGCCATATTATATGCAGATTACAAACTCATGCAAACTCTATATTTAGGAAGATTATTTTTATCTTCATGAGGATAAAAGTTAGGAAGTTTAACACTATATGCAAATTAGATCTATATGCTTAACACTATATGCAAATTTTTGTCATAAATATATAGGAGAATTTAAAATTATTAATATCTGAACAGTTAAATGTTTAAATATAGAAGCAATCATTTTTAAAGATATTCAATACTTGAATGAATAGCATGTACGACTTTCCTATTGCAACTCTTTGCAAAGTAAAATGCTTATGTAAGATTGCATGATGCTAGCCATGCAACTCTTTGCAAAGTATAATGTGTATAGGTGTAATATGAAACTAAATATATATAATTTATCATGTTCCTAGCCATGGTTTGTGACCACCTTATAATTAGTTAGGGTCAAATTTTAGAATCTATAATGTTGATATATTTTATATTTTTTACTTAATGAAGGTGAATATTACTTCAAATGTCCATTTTAATTGTTTTATTGTACCATTACCTATTAGATTGAAAATTAAAAATGACTGGGTGATAAACAAAAATGATCCCAAAGAATTGTAACCACTAAGGCAGGTCTAAATCCCAAACCAAAAAGACTTTATAGAAAATGGGGATGATAGAAGAATAAGAATTTTTTTAAATAAACAAAGATAGCTTATGAAAAGCACATGGAAGAAGAAAGGGGGTTGAAAAAACTTTAAAAAATAAGAATTATATCACAAAAGGATGAAAATGGCCACAAAATCCTCTAAAGAGTGCAATGTGAAGATGTTTTATCAAAGATGATTTGATTCTTTCAATAGATGAATAGATAGTCATTATACCACATAATAATAATAAAATATCTCATAGTTAACTATCCATTAAAAGTTAACTATCCGCTTAAAAAGAATACAAGATAATTTGACTTGATTTATAGATACAATAAAATAAAAAGATAAGTTTTAGGAATTAATGATGAAAGAGCTTCTAAGTCATAGCACTTAGAAACATAATAGAATTGGTGGTGCTCCACAAATTGAATTTGTGACACTATAGTGTAGAAGGAATGATGCTCTATAAAATTATTATTTTTATTTTAAATTTATATTTTGAATTATATTTTTCTAACATTAGAGTCATAATTAATCAAGAAATTGAGGTTATATTAGTCATTCTATTAATACTAGACCTTTATATTTCATGAGAGATGATATAGATAAAGTAGGAAAATAGAATTGATAGAAGAAAAAAATGATGAAAAGTCAAAAAGATCAAGAAAAATAAAATAATTAGAAATAAGATGATATAAGATAAATATGCATAATAAGTTATTCATGGATATAATTGAAACAATTATAAGAAGACTGTAGAATCATATATTATTAAAATGGCATTTCAATTATAAATGAGAAGTTAATAAAAGCTACAATTACAACGATGAAATAACCCCATGAAGTGGTAAATCCACTAGATCAAGAGTCACTCGAATGATGAATAAGAAAATAAGAGTTTTATGAATAAGACATGCCATAAATCCTTATTGATGATATAAGATGTGCGAGCAAGAAGAGAATGTGTAAGTAATTTTGAGGAGACAATAGGAAATAAATACTTTCAAATATAAATATCTAGGAATGAAGCTAGAAGTGAAAGGTTAGTGAAATAATAAAGTAAAAATATAAGTATTTCTTTCTTCAACTTTTGGTTCTACAAATTGGTCCATCGTTTCCTAACTCGATCATAAGTTTGAGTTTTTTTTCCTAACTTTAACACACTTGGTGCTTAGGAGAATATTTGGGTTTAGGGATTTGGTAGTGTAGTGTAGAAAAATGTACTCCTTTACATTTTCACACTATGTTTGAGTCTCTTAATTAATTGGACTTAATTAAGCCTCTAATTGACCCAATTATTCATTTAAAAGCCTAATTAATCTTCTTTTCTAAAACGGGAACCTATATTAAACAATTGCAAACATCAAATTAAACACCTCAAAAATTGTGTGTCCTAGGACCCATTCGCCGAAGGGCGAAAGGGTCCCCTTTAGATTCCAGAACCCAATTTAAAATTTTTTTTGGTGGTATTTTTATGATCTCAATTCAAATTGCAATTTTCGGCTTTTGAATTTTAATTGTCAGGAAATTAGAAAATCATCTATAAATACATAGTTATTTTATCAATTGAGATTAGGAAAAAGAGGGAAACTTTCACAAGAGAAAATATTATTGTCAAAAGCATTGAAGAGCAGATTTATCAATCATCTACAATAGCAATCAATATTAAGATCATCATGTCAATGTTATTTTCATTCATGCATATTTTTAGAGCTAACATTGTGATGTAGGTTTCAAGTTTTTCAAGCATCTAATCAAGTCATTTCAGGCAAGATCCAATATTTGGAGTGATGTGTTAGATTTCAGTCCTCCAAGGAAAAACATTAAATGGTTTGGTGAGTTGCAACAAGCTAGTGTTCATTCATCATTCCTTCTTTTTATTATTGTTTCACTTCAAGGTTTAATTACCAAAATACGGTTTGACCAAGGAAAACCCCCATTCACCAAAAACATTTTTTCCCTTTCTTTTGTTTGCATATTTGCAAGTGAAGAAGGATTGAATATTGATCAAAAGTGCAAAGTTGCAAAGTAGCAAAGTTGTCAACATTGTTGTCAAGATATAGAAACTCAAATCTTGAATTTATTTTTTACTTTTTGATAGTGAAACCTGGGGAAAAAAAAGTTCAAATCCATCTCTAGAGGACCCTACAAGTTGAGCAGAAAAGCCCTACAGAGACTTGAATTCTCCCTAGGGTGAATCTGTCCTAGGAGGAAACTCAGCAACTGATTTTGGTGATGGGTGCATAAATTCATACTCATCTCCTATCTACCAAATTTTTTTTGATTCTATTAGATTAAGATTTTAAATTGATTTTTCAAGTCTTGCATTGTATAATTGGATTCATTTAGTATTTTTCATTTATCTCCCAAAAGTGCATTTCAAACTGATTTACCCCATCCTCAATCATAAAGAAAACAACAAGATCTCCATTAAGGTTGACCCGCCTAAGGGTTGAAAGTCAATCTTACCCTAGGGGATCTCTTTTTCATGAAATAAGGAAGATAGGTGCATAATACCCCCTTCATTTTAGCGAAACCCTATTTTTCATCATTTCATTTTGGTGAACTCGATGTTGTAAATTAAAAATTTTGAATTTGGAGTCCATTCAAACCCTAGATCTAGGATTTGCATTAGTTTCCATTATATTTCATTACTTTTCATCTCATTTAGGGTTTTAGGTTTGCATTTTGCATCCTTTAAAATCTAAAAACTTCAAAAAATTGCATGTATATTACATTGATTTTGCATAGCACTTGCAAATTAGTGTATTTTCGGTCATTTATATCACAAATTGAGTTAAAGTTGCATTTCAAAAAGTGCCACATTTTTCATTATTTTCCACTAAATTCACTTGTATTTAGACACAAAAATCTAGAAAAGTATTCTATAGAAACTACAGTTTGCAACCTAGAATAGAGAACATAAATAATAACCCAGAAATTACATTTTTCACTTTTTAAAACCTTGTACATGGACCCATTCTCCATTGGGAGAATGATTCTTTGAGATCCTATCAAAACCATCCTTTTCGGGAATTTTCGTGGTCCTCTACACTTCCTAGATACACTGGTAAACCACTATTTTAGTATCGTGATTTTTAAGATTTTTTGTTTTATGCATTAGGTCTAATCATTCATTCAAAACTTAGGCATTAAAAATTAGGAAAAATTATTGCATTTCAAATCTATAGAAAAATTATTACATCATTTTTTCATTATAAAAGTCTCTTGTTATCATACTTCATGTTCTATTTTTCAGATCTTGATGAATACTCTAGGAAATTGTTTTTACAAGCATATTAATATGAAGTCATTTCTCCTCTTTTCTTGTTTTTCATTGATACCTCTCTCGTGTGTGAAACTCACTTAGTGAAAGAGAATACAATCTTGGAAAATCATGACAATCAATTTTTTTCTCCCAATATCTCTCATATTTGTGAAGAAGATATTTTGGTGTTAGAGGAACCCATCATTGAGAACTATGAGAATCCTATTTGTTTATCTTCTCATACTTGGAAAGACATTATTGAACAAGAGGATACAATCATTGATAAGCAGGAAAATTCAATCATTGATATCCCCCTACTTGTAATCAAGTTATTTTAGAAGATCCCACCATTGAATGTCATGAAAATCTAGTTTTCTCCTCTCCTAAAACATCTCCTACAAGGGAAGATAGCATGGTTCAAGATGATGATAGTATGGATACATGTCCTTCGAATAATACTAATGTGGCTTCCTTAGATGAATATTATAAGGTAGCATTAGACTTCCCCTAGCAAGAAGATCATCAAAATAAGGATTATAAGTCTATTGAGGTCCTAAACATTAGATCTCCCTTCATTATTAGACCTCTTGAGAGTCCTCTAATCATTGGACCTCCTACGAGTCCTCTAATCTTTAGACCTCCTAAGATTACTTTAATTATTGGAACTCCCAAGTCATCTCCTAAGCCACTTCTTATCATAGGACCACCAGAACACCAAACAAAACCTCCAAGAGCTATCTTAAATTTTGCAAGACAACTCACTAGTAACAATGTTTCATAACAACCAAGTTATAATACCATTTCTCACACATACAACACAAGGAAAAATAGAAAACCACAAACCATACCTACTTCATTACCACTTCCTCAACCTATCTTTCCTAGTGCTCGTCATTTTCCTTTGCATAATGGAAAGGAGTATGATCTTGTAGAACAACTTCACAACACTCCTGCTAAGATATCCTTGTGGGATGTGATTCAAGCTTCACCTAATTACCATAGCATGTGTAAAAATTCTTTGTAACAAGTTGTTATCCCTCCTAGTGTGTAAAAAAATGATGTAGAAGCCCTAATTCAATGTATGAATTCAGTTAACATTGACATTTTCTTTCATTAAAATCAGTTACCTCTAATGGAAATACAAAAAAATGAAGCCTTCATGGATATGGTTGTCATTAACAATGTGGAATAAAAAGAACTCTCATTAACAATGGTTCAGCCCTTAATTTGTGTAGTGTGAACCTCTTGGATATGATTGGAGTGGATAAGACTAAGATTAAATCGGATTCCTTATCTATTCGTGGTTTTGATAATGTGGGAAAGAAACTTCTTGGTGTGATAACATTATCTATGAAAGTTGGAAAAGTTACATTGCAAACTCTTATTCATGTCATGCCCGATAATCTTTCATATAATATTCTCTTAGGTAGTTTTGGATTCATGTAATGTTCATGCAGTACCTTCAACTCTTCATCGTTTAATGGAATATGTCTATAACAACAAGGTTTATATAATCAAGGCTAACCCTCACCCAAAAAAAATTTTGCACACTGAGAAAGACAAGGAAAGTCCTTTGAAAACATTGATCTACCAACTTCAAAAGTAGAACCTATGCAAGAGGAAGAAAAAGAGAAGAATATTGAAGAAGTCACAAATCTATTGGATGATAATTGGGGTTCATTGGATTTTACACCTACATTCATGGGAGAATACAAGATTGCATGTGAAATAGGAAAAGATAAAGAAACAAACATAGTATCGACACAAGCAAAGTCATCAAAAGCATGTAAGTCCACAACTTTTAGCAAAGAAATGGAAAACAACAATTACACAACCACATATGAAGAATGTGATCATGAGAAGCCACCAAATCCAAAAGAAATGGAAAATATTCATGAAATAGGTTATGATCTTTTGAAACAACTTGGTTATAGTGGAAATGGATGTGGTGCTAGAGAACAAGGCATTTGTGTCGCTATAGAGCCTAATATAAAAGAAACAACTAGTGGTATTGGTTATATTATCCTTCAAAGATAACAAAAGCATAAAAAAATCCTTCACTCAATACCAACACTATTACAAAATATTCTTCTAGAAGATAACTTTAACCTTGGTCCATCTTGAATTGATAGATACTTCATGTGGGAATATCTCATTGGATATGCATCAAATTGATACTTTGTCTACTCATTATAATAAATAACATTAGTTGTTTCTCCTTATCATGTGGCAATTGTAGTATCATAGAATATTTGCTACCATGCATGAGAGTATAAATGTGGCTTTATGCAATAGTATTTCCTTTTTGCAAGGAGATACATATAATCATCCATTTTTGGCTCACCTTTTTCTCTAGGGAGCAAGGGGTTAGGTATCTTTGTCCTAGTATGGTACTTTCCATTGTCTTTTTTGTCTAGTTGACCTCCTTACACATGTATACATAAGATAAAGCTTGGGATGTGGATGGCATGCTTTCAATTGGCTCACATGTGACATATTTTTTAGTATTGCATTTTGCAGGCAACCCATTTTCATGATGTAGCTTTATTTGGGAACATGTATTTAGAATAAGTCTTTCCAAATAAGCTCTCATTGCCCTTTAATCAAATAGCATTTTCTACTTTAAAGTAATTGATCGTAGCATGATGTTTAGCAATTTCTTTAAAGTGGGGACACACATTGGCATTATCATTCTTGACATTTTGGTATGGTTGATGTATGGGAGCCTGTAGACTTGGCATGACTTTCCCATTGACATTTTTCTTGGGGGCTCACCTAGTGTATACTAGACTGTGCTAGCCCTTGTGAACGCATTTTTCATGGCCACCAAGTATAACACAACTTGCTTTCCTATGCATCCATGTGTTTCATATGTGATTTTACCTCCTTGTGAGTATATTTGATGGATGAAGCATAATGAAACTTGCTAGCCCATATTTATTTCATCTTTTACATTCATTTTGACATTGCATGTTTGTGTATCTTGTCTTGCTACTTATACCTTACACATCTTATGTGTGTCCCTTTGTGCTTATGTTGGTTTGCCATGGGATATTTGATCCTAGGGGCTTGTCCACCTCCTTGATCTTTGTCATCCTATCCCATCTATATTTGTGCACTTGGACCCCTCTTGACATATATTTGTCTACTTTAGTGTGAGTTTGAGCGTAGGGCTCATCCTCAAATTACTAAAGTGGGGGCTAAATGTAGTGTAGAAATGTACTCCACATTTTCACACTATGTTTCAGTCCCTTAATTAATTGGACTTAATTAAGCCTCTAATTGACCTAATTGTGCATTTAAAAGACAATTAATCATGTTTTTCGAAAGGGGAACCTATATTAAATAATTGCAAATATCAAATTAAACACCTTGAGAATTGTGTGTCCTAGATTTAGGTCTTAGGACCCATTCACCCAAGGGCGACTAGGTCCCCTTAGATTCTGGAATCCAATTTAAAATATGTTTTTTGGAAAGATTTTTATGATACCAATTCAAGTTACAATTGTCAGCTTTTGAATTTTAATTGTCAAGAAATTAGAAATCATCTACAAATACATAGTTATTTAATCAATTCAACATTAGGAAAAACAAGGAAACTTTCACAAGAGAAAATATTATTTTCAAGAGCATTGAAGAGAAAATTATCAGTCATCTAAAATAGCAATCAAGATCAAGATCATCATGTCAAAGTTATTTGCATTCATGCATGTTTTTGGAGCCAACATTGTGATGTAGGTGTCAATTTTATCAAGCATCCAATCAAGCCATTTCATGCAAGATCCAATCTTTGGAGTGATGTGTTAGAATGTAGTCCTCCAAGGGCATGCATTAAAGGGTTTGGTGAGTTACAACAAGCTAGTGTTCATTCATCATTCCTTCCTTATATTATTGTTTCACTTCAAAGTTTAATTACCAAAATGGGGTTTGACCAAGGTAAACCCCCATTTTCCTAAAACAAAAAAAATTCCCTCTTTTGTTTGCAGTTTTGTAGGTGAAGAAGGATTGGAGATTGATCAAAAGTGTAACTTGGAAAAGTTACAAAGATGTCAACATTGTTGTCAAGATACGATTCAACGCATATCTCAAATTTATTTCTGAATTTCTGATAGTGAAACTCAGGCTAAATAGAAGCTTTGATCCATATCTAGAGGACCCTAGAAGTTGAGTAGAAAATCCCTACAAAGAATCATTCGCCCTAGGGAGAATCTATCCCAAGAGGATACTTAGTAACTGCTTTTGGTGACAAGTGCATAAATTCATACTCATCTCAAATTTTCCAAAAGTTTGTGGCTTTGTTAGATTAAGGTTTTAAATTGATGTTTCTAGTCTTACATTGCATAATTGAAATTGTATACACTCAAAATTGGTTTGGAAAATATTAATTAAATATTGATTATTTAAGTAATGAAATATTTATTTTTCTACTATTTAAATAAATTGGAAATTTATTTACATAGTTCCTATTTTCTTAATTCCTCTATTCTAACTTACCCTCTTCATGATTTAATTAAAATAAACAAATCTAAATAAAATTTTTAATTCTAATTAATTCCCTCTCATTAAATTGGAATTTTTAAATTCTAATTTGTCACATTTCTACTCTCTAGCTACCTTTCACCACACCTTCCAACTCACTATGTGTCACATGAAAATAATTATTCTTATTTTCATAAATTGAATATTTACTCGCAACAATTTAACAACCTTCAAGACACATGCCTTCATCCTTCAATTGATTCCTTCTTACACTTGGCAAGATGATTTTACTAAAGGGAACCATGGCCTTGTTTTCTCCATCCTTTTCATTGTTCACCGTCGATTTCTCCAAAATGAATCTCAATCATTCATGGCTGAAAACTCACCCAATGCCTTGGAAAAATCTATAAATTGAGGCCCATTTACATATTTTCAACAAGAAGCAATTGCATAATCTTACTCTACATAATTTCACTTAAGTTTTTAGAGCTTCATTTGCATTTTTAGCTTAGCATTTAGGATTAGTCATCAATTTTGTTTGGATCATGGCTCCTTTAGGCATTTCGTAGTCTAATTTAGCATGTAGAATCAATTCTAATCTCCTTAGCATTAAGATAGTTTGCATTATCTTCCACTTCATATCATTTTGTGCATATTGGCTCATTTCACCATGTCCATTTTGTTGGAAACAAGCAACACTAAGAGGGGGGTGAATCAGTGTTCTACATATTTTAACTCTATTATCCTTGTTCCTAACTTTTCTAACACATTCAATCAATAACAATATGCAAAAATAGAAAATAAGAAACCACACAACCATAACACAATTATTTTTGCATGGAAACCCTGTAAAGGGAAAAACCACAGTGGATGGCCAATCCACAAGTAATTCTGAGTATACTCAAGGAGAATATTACATAAGGGGAATGCACTTGCATTCAGGCTCACTGCCTAGAGCTCACTGCTCAAAATAAGGATCACTGCCTTTACAAAAGAGATTGGAATAGTTCCAAAAGAAAGTGAACTGATATAATAGCATCTAAAAATGCTTGATTATAGTTCCAGTTAAGCTCTGGTGATGAACTTATGCCTTGATGACTGATCAAGAACTTTTTGCCTGTTCTGCTCAAGTTCACCCACAAAAATCTTTATGTGCAAGTGAAACTATGCATGAAATCACCTAATCTATTCTTAGACAATCACAACAATTGCACATACACCTCTCACACCTATCCAAAATATATGTTCAAACACATATATATATATCCACTTACAAATATTCCATTGCCACAGGTCGACTTCCAAAACACTTAACAAGATTAGCAACTAGTCGGCCCATATAATGGATAAATTCTATGTGGACTCGAGAAAGTCGGCCAAACAATAGCTAGAAATAATAATCGCACAACCAAAACGATAATAATAACAATAATTAACCTTTATACATATGGTATACAATATTTCACTGAGTTGGTGGTGTAGGAGCACCTACACCACAATGTTCACTTTTGGCTATTTGAATATTTAGTAGGTTCTTGTTAAGTATTTTGTATTTAGTTTGTTGAGTCATTTATGGAAGAAAGTGAATATTGCACCTAAAAGTGTTTGTAGCCTTTAAAGGAAAATCTTGAAGTTTGTATTAGGGGGTTGCAAATTTTGGGTCTTAGGGAGGTGATGAGGCTATTTTGAAGCCTTTAGTATGATTTTAAGTGTCATAGGCTGAAAATAATGCATAGGCATTTCAATAAATTTGTAAAATGTAATCAATGAGTAATTAGGCCTCCAATGGTCCTAATTGTTCAAAAACTTGTTATAAGGTAGTTATGGGCATTAGGGAGCTTAGATTGGTTGAAGAAAAATTCAAATATCATGTAAACATTTGAAGGGATGATGATGAAGCCAAGAGAATACAAGACTTTTGAGAAACTCTATTTTTATTGTTGTTTTCACTATATTTTTCAGTTTTCCTTGACCGTGAGCAGGTCGTACAGGATTTTAATGCACTGATATCTTATTAGATTCTGTAGTAATATGTTCTAACTTACTTTTGGTGCTTTGATAGGGTTAGTTTAGAACATTAAGGTTTGAAAACAACTTATCCTCCAAACCGGGTTTTGTGCAGGTTCAGGGGTTTTGAAGCCATTGTAATGGCTAAAACACCATACCACCTATTGAAACTCCTTGTAACTTAGTGGGATGATGTTTTTAGGAGTAGGGGATGTTTCTGTAGAGGTAGGAAGGCATGAAGGAAGGTTTCTTGGCTTTAGACATAGAAGGAAGGGCTAGAAATGCATGATTTTCCCTATGAGGATGATGGTACAGACCTAATGACTAAATAAATAACATTACCCAAGGACTAATGAGTGTCTTTTAAGCATTAGAGGACATAAATAAATATTTCTAAGCTATTGGGTTGATTGGAAAAGCCCTGAAAATTGGTGAAACAATAATAGTGTTCCAAAACCCTTAGTTTTTGCAAGTTCTAGGAGGGTTTTGAGTTTGAGGTTTAAATGAGTATATGGGGTCAAAAAACCTTGTAAATATGTGGTTTTGAATCATTCCTCAAGACTTTTTTGAGGTTAGTAATTTTGGTGAGGATATTTAAAGGGGGTCTCTTTGCAAAAATGGCCTAATTAGAGGCCTAAAAGTGTGAAAATATTGATTTTAAAGCTTTTGATCCAAAGGAGTGATATCTGAGTTTTTGATATGTTAAATGAATATGAAATGGGTCCTTGATTCTATAATTTATTTCTCAATTTCTTTGGAAGGATTTGGAGAAAATACTAGAAATTTGGTTTTCCTGTACTACAAGGAATGCTAATGGTAGAAGGTGAGTTTTTGAAGGTTATGTTGAATCTAACTTTGAGATTGCATTTAAATGGCTAAATTTTCATCATTGGCATGTTGAGAAACTTTTTCAGGGCCTTGGTGGAGGTTTGGTGTTGTTTTGCAAATTTGAAGGGTTGAGACCCTAAAGGGTGAGTTGATGCTTGCAAGTTGAAGGTGTTTCAAGGAAGAGTTCATCATTTTTGAATTTGACACTAGTTTGTTGTGAGTTTAATCTTCACCTTGGCTCTACATCAATCATCTTGACATAGCAAATAAACAGAGAATTTCCAACCAGACCTATAGCCACAAGAATACTTTTGCTAGATTCAATAATTGTATCCTCTCTATGTGCCAAGGAAACACGTTCAACATTCCACAACCAAGAAAAGTGATTCGGTGAGACTTCACAATCGAATATCCTATTCAACTGATAAAACTATCAATAACATACAGATTTCACTTCTTCTTTCAGTACGACAGAATACAAAAATGTGGACCTCAAATATAACTATGGTTGCCATCAATGAAAACACCATAATAAAAAAATCATGTCCACAACCATCATATGCCAACAATCTCCCCCTTTGGAATTGATGGAAACACTTAGTGAAAAATGACTAAGTGTCAGAGATAATATGCTACCGGTACACACAATACTAAATATTCAATACTATAGATCTTCAACAAATATTACTCCCCCTAAAATATTTTTCACTATAACTCCTCTCCCCCTTTGACATCAATGGAAAAATTGGGGGTGCAAAACTTGTACACATACTGTATGGAAATTAGAAATTGAAAATTTTCTGCAAAGACCTTTTTCAATGCACTAAGATTCGAATCCCAAATACTCTTTAGGCTCTCAAAAATTGAGATGTGTACATAGAAAAGATAGGACAATGTTTCTGCGGTTTCCAAACCTATAGGATCTAGGGCAGTAACAAAACTTCTTGCTTCTTTTAGTGCATTTTCCATTATCTCAATCTTGGTACAAATCAATACCCTTAGATCACACACTCTAGTAACATTTGATGTTTTCATTTTCAACCCTCTGACTTTTCATTTGATCAAGGAGGTGTAACACCTAACAGTCTTGACGACAAATACTGCTAGCCAGATGATCAAAACTGTTTGACATTGCGACTAGTTGTAGCTCAATATGTTTTATTTTCTTTTCATTAGCACTTGTAAAATTTGATAGAATTAGGTAGGACTTATAGATATTACATCCTTCAGTTATAGCCTGCTGAGTGTGTTGCACCCATGTTTCCAGCCATATTTTTTCCCTCGTTATCAGCTTGATTAGATTACCAAGTCTATCCTTTTTAAATTCTCCCCTTACCTTGACTAAAGTTGAGTCTTTAAAAGATTTGAAGTGGGAGTCAACAGAGTTTATCAACTTTTTCAACTCACTGGATGTGGATCCTAATGCATCTAAGGCATGTTGTGGCAACAATTTCTGTAGGACTTCAGAGGAAAGCTTCAACAACTCACTATCCTCAATGTTATATTTTAGTATTCTTTCATTTTCCTTATCTTAAGCTATCTTGGAAAATTTTATCATCTAAATGGGGGATAGAGTAGAAAAATTGATTGAATTATCATCAAATTCAGAGTCTGAATCTATGAGTTGCTTGATTTCATATTCTTTACCTTCATGGGGAGTGGATTCTGGAAGTTTATCCTTGACTAGTTTAGTTTGGATTTTTGGGGCGACTAGTGAAGGTTTCTTTTCTTGAACAAACACAACATTCTCTTCTAAAATTTCTACTAATGGCTCCTTAGCTGCTATAGAAATTTCAATGTATTCAGGGATAGGAGGAGTCAAATTTTCCTCAGAAACAAATATGTTCTCATTTACATCTCCTACAACCTCTACCTCTTTAGTATAATTGGTATCATTTACTACTTCAGCTAGAATTTCTTCTCCCAACTTCTCACTTTCCATTCCCTTTTCTTTTGATAGGAATTCTTCTATAATTGCCTTAGGCTCATTTCTTACTGCTTTTGTATCCCCAATCATAATTTTATTGACCCTTGATTTTAATATTTTGAATTACTTTTAGATTTTCAAAAGAATTGAGTCCATTTCCTAAATACCCATTTCTGAACATAGATCTGCAAGAACCCTTTTTCTCAAATTCTCTTCTTCATATCTAGCAGATTCTCTTCTTGCTAGGGCCTTGTATACCCATTTATGAACATAGATCTGCAAGAAGCCTTGGTAGATTCTTGATGGATTTCAATTTCGGAAGTCTACTGATCGAACTCAATCCCGTTATAGCACAAATTGCCTCTTTGGAAATTTTGAAGGGTATGTCTAACCATAAGAATTCATCATGCACTCTACTTAGAACATATCGAACCCAATCATCCTCTTCAAAGATAGGGAATTGCAAACTACACAAATTTCTTGTCGACTAGGGTTTGGAATTATGGCTTAACAAATAAATCCTCCTATATAATATGGTTGGTGTAGAGATCTAACAATTGTGTACTACCCAAATCCTCAATACTTGCATGCACATAAGCCCTAACATCCTCTATATGCAATACTCCATATGATATGGAAGAAAATGCACCTAGGGGTTCAATCTGAAGAGATTTGTATAGATGCAATTTTAATTTGGGGTGAGGCCTATCTTTAATTTCCACAAGTAGTGGGGTAGCCACGATTTGAAGAACACAAATTCATAGGTTTTTACTGAAAATACCTTTTGAAGAAAAAAAATGAAGAACGATTCACAAACCCTTTCTTGCATTTGAATCTTTCTTCCACATATGTAGGAATCTCTAGGAGCTCTGAAAAATTCCTTCACTCGAATGCAAAAGTGACAAATGAAAGTGAAAGATACCCCTTTTTATCTCACTAACTTTGTAATTTTCACATTAAATGCTCCTGCCCTAATTCTATAGATTTACAGATTTTTATGTTCTGGGACAAACAATTCAAATGTGGATCTTTGATAAGTTTCATTGGTATGTCTGCTTTAATCCACAAATACTAAAAAACAAATTATTTTCTATTGGATTCATCCACAATTATGTGTAACCCACTTGCAAGGGATTAAAAGGATTTTCTTGACATCTCCCCATATGGCAGAGACTGTAGTTAATTTTTGGATATATTACCAGAAGCAACTTCTAGTGCAGGTTGATTTTCATCTATAGATGGGTTCTTCCTCACCCATTTCTTCTGCATCTACTTCTTGATCTCATCCCTAGTAATCTTTCTTTTTCCTTTGACATCTGGTTGCTTGTCTTGTCTTACTGGAACTCTTTTGTTCCAACAGGATCTGGAAATGTGTCCAGGTTTATTGCAATTATAGAAAATAACATTTCTTTGGTTGGACCAATTGTTCCACTGACTTTATCTGAATCTACATTGGTTAGTAACATGTCCAAATCTATTGCATGTATAACACTTGATATCTCTGTGTGTGTTATACATCACAATTCTGCATTCATTTGACTTATGACCTTTTTTGTAATAGTTAAAGCACTGACCTAAGAAGAATGGCTTTGTTGTGTTTATCCTACTTCTACATTGAGAAGCCATATGACTGAATTTATTGCAAGCATAGCAATATCCATTAAATTTTTGAGCATTAGGTTGTCTTACCGAATTCCTTCTGGGTCCATTTGCTTGGTTTCTTTTTCTGAATGGTCTTCTTGCAGATTTCTTTTGATAAGATCTCCTTTGATTGGATCTATAAATTTCTCCTTCTTCATATCCAAGACCTCGTTTATCACCATCAGTTCTCTGACCTTTAATTATTTCATCTAGTTTAGCTGAGCTTGCTTTAAATTTTTCTTTGAATTCATTTGCAGTAGCAAGTTCTTTTCTTAGATCATCAAGTTGTTTTTCAAACTCTTCTTCATTGTTCTTGTTTTGTTCTAATTCATTCTCTAGTCAGTTGCATTGTTCTGATTTCTCCTTCAAGGATTGGGCAAGATTTTCTTCATTCTTTTTGTTGTCCTCCAACTCCTTGGTCATCCTCATTATGATGGATTTTGTTTCATGTTTTAAGGTAGTGTTTTCTTGAGAAATCTTTTCACATTCTTCTATTTTCTCCTTCAAGACTTGACTAAGTTGTTCATCTTCTCTGCTTTTTCTTTTTTTCTTAAGTTGACAACATAACTCCTCTCTTTTCTCCATTGATTCACTAATCTTGTCTTTTAATGTCTAGATAATTTTTTTTGCATTTTCTAGATTTTCTTGTAGTTCCCTAATTTTAGATTTTGACTGATCAAGGTCATCTAAGGCCACCATGAGTTGTTGTTGCAGAATGCTTGTATCCATTGAATGTTATTTCCTAAAGCTATTAGACTTATTTTGAGGAACTAGCTCTGATACCAATTGTTGGAAACAAGCAACAATGAGAGGGGCGGTGAATCAGTGCTATGCAAGTTTTAACTCTATTATCCTTGTTCCTAACTTTTCTAACACATTCAATCAATAACAATATACAGAAATAGAAAATAAGAAACCATAGAACCATAACACAATGACTTTTATGTGGAAACCTTGTAAAGGGAAAAACCACGGTGGCTAAACAATCCACAACTAATTCTGAGTATACTCAAGGAGAATATTACATAAGGGGAATGCACTTGCATTCAGGCTCACTACCTTTACAAAAGAGATTGGAATAGTTCCAAAATAAATTGAATTGATATAATAACATCTACAAATGCCTTATTACAGTTTCATTTAAGCTCTAGTGACGAACTTCTTCCATGTTTTGCTCAATTTCGCCCAGAAAAATCTTTATGCGCAAGTGAAACTACACATGAAATCGCTTAATCTCTTCTTAGACAATCGCAACAATTTCACATACACCTCTCACACCTATCCAAAAGATATGGTCGAACACATATATATATATCCACTTACAAATATTTCATCACCACAAGTCGGCTTCCACAAAACTTAACAAGATTAGCAACTAGTCGGCCCATATAATGGATAAATTCTATGTGGACCCAAGCAAGTTGGCCAAACAATAGCTGGGACCAATAATCGAACAACCAAAAAGATAATAACAACAATAATTAACCTTTATACATCTGGTATACAATATTTCACTAAGTCAGCTTGACATAGCAAATAAACAGAGAATGTCCAACTGCACCTATAGCCACAAGAATAATTTTGCTAGATTCAATAATCGTATGCTCTCTTTGTGTCAAGCAAACATGTTCAACATTCCACAACCAAGAAAAGTGATTCAATGAAACTTCATAACCAAATATCATGTTCAGTTGATAAAACTATCAATAACATATAGAATTCACTTCTTCTTCTGGTACGACATAATACAAAACTATGGACCTCAGATATAACTATGGTTGTCATCAATGACAACACCAGAATACAAAACTTGTTATAAGGTAGTTATGGGCATTAGGGAGTTGAGGTTGGTTGAAGAAAAATTCAAATATCATGTAAACATTTGAAGGAATGATGATGAAGCCAATAGAATACAAAAGAATTTGAGAAACTCTATTTAAATTGTTGTTTTGACTGTATTTTTCACTTTTCCTTGACCGTGAGCAGGCCATACAGGATTTTAATGGAAACACCATAATAAAAAAATCATGTCCACAATCATCATATGCCAACAATCTCCCCCTTTGGAATTGATGGAAACACTTAGTGAAAAATGACTAAGTGTCAGAGATAATATGCTACCAGTACACACAATACTAAATACTCAATACTATAGATCTTCAACAAATATTAATCCCCCTAAAAAAAATTTCACTATACCTCCTCTCCCCCTTTGACATCAATGGCAAAATTGGGGGTGTAAAACTTGTACACATACTGTATGAAAATTTACAGAAATTGAAAAAACTTGCAAAGACCTTTTTCAAGGCACTAAGATTCGAATCCCAAATACTCTTCAGGCTCTCCAAAATTGAGATGTGTACATAGAAAAGATAGGACAATGTTGCTATAGTTTCCAAACCTGTAGGATCTGGGGTAGTAGCAAAACTTCATGCTTCTTTTAGTGCATTTTCCATTATCTCAATCTTGGTACAAATCAATCCCCTTAGATCACACACTCTAGTAACATTTGATGTTTTCATTTTCAACCTTCCAACTTTTCATTTGATCGAGGAGGTGTAACACCTGACAGTCTTGACGACAAATACTGCTAGCCAGAGGATCAAAACTGTCTGACATTGCGACTAGCTGTAGCTCAATATCTTTTATTTTCTTTTCATTAGCACTTGTAAAATTTGACAAAATTAGGGAGGACTTATATATATTACATCCTTCAGTTATAGCCTACTGATTGTGTTGCACCCATGTTTCCATCAATATTTTTTCCCTTGTTATCAGCTTGATTAGATTACCAAGTCTATCCTTTTTAAATTCTCCCCTTGCCTTGACTAAAGTTGAGTCTTCAAAAGTTTTGAAGTGGGAGTCAACAAAGTTTATGAACTTTTTCAACTCACTGGATGTGGATCCTAATGTATCTAAAGCATGTTGTGGCAAAAATTTCTATAGGACTTCAAAGGCAAGCTTCAACAACTCACTATCCTCAACATGATATTTTAGTATTCTTTCATTTGCCTTGTCTTAAGCTATCTTGGCAAATTTTATCATCTAAATGGGGGATAGAGTAGACAAATTGATTGAATTTTCATCAAATTCAGAGTCTGAATCTATAAGCTGCTTGAATTCATATTCTTTACCTTCATGGGGAGTGGATTTTGGAAGTTTATCCTTGACTAGTTTAGTTTGAATTTTTAGGGCGACTAGTGAAGGTTCCTTTTTCTCAACAAACACAACCTTCTCTTCTACAATTTCTACTAATGGTTCCTTAGCTACTATAGGAATTTCAATGTCTTCAAGGATAGGAGGAGTCAAATTGTCCTCAGAAACAATTATGTTCTCATTTACATCTCCTACAACCTCTACCTCTTCAATATAATTGGTATCATTTACTACTTCAGCTAGAATTTCTTCTCCCAACTTCTCACTTTCCATTCCCTTTTCTTTTGATAGGAATTCTTCTAGAATTTCCTTAGTCTCATTTCTTACTGTGTTTGTATCCCCAATCATAAGTTTGTACCCATTTATGAACATAGATCTGCAACAACCCTTAGTAGAGTCTTGATGTATTTCAATTTTGAAAGTCTAGCAATCGAACTCAAACCCATTATAGCACAAATTTCCTCTTTGGAAATTTTGAAGGGTATTTCTAACCATAGGAATTCATCATGCACTCTACTTAGAACATATTAAACCTAATCATGCTCTTCAAAGATAGGGAATTGTGAACTATGCAAATTTCTTGTCGACTAGGGTTTGCAATTATGGCTTCACAAATAAATCCTCCTATATAATATGGTTGGTGTAGATATCTAACAATTGCGTACTACCCAAATCCTCAATACTTGCATGCACATAAGCCCTAACATCCTCTATATGCAATACTCCATACGATATGGAAGAAAATGCACCTAGGGGTTCAATCTCAACAGATTTGTACAGATGCAATTTGAATTTGGGGTGAGGCCTATCTTTAATTTCCACAAGTAGTGGGGTAGCCATGATTTTAAGAACACAAATTCATAGGTTTTTACTGAAAATACCTTTTGAAGATGAAAAATGAAGAAGATTCACAAACCCTTTCTCGTGCTTGAATCTTTCTTCCACTTATATAGGAATCTCCAGGAGCTCTGAAAAATTCCTTCACTCGAATGCAAAAGTGACAAATGAAAGTGAAAGAGACCCCTTTTTATCTCACTAACTTTGTAATTTTCACATTAAATGCTCTTGCCCTCATTCAACAGATTTATAGATTTTTATGTTCTAAGGAAAACAATTCAAATGCGGATCTTTGATAAGTTTCATTGGTATGTTTGCTTTAATCCAAAAATACTAAAAAAAAAATATTTTCTATTGGATTCATCCAAAATTATGTGTAAGCCACTTGCAGGGGATTAAAAGGATTTTCTTGACATATCCCCCTATGGCAGAGACTGTAGTTAATTTTTGGATATATTACCAGAAGCAACTTCTAGTGCAAGTTGATTTTCATATGTAGAGGGGTTCTTCCTCACCCATTTCTTCTGCATCTACTTCTTGATCTCATCCCTAGTGATCTTTCTTTTTCCTTTGGCATCTGGTTTCTTGTCTTATCGGAACTCTTTTGTTCCAACAAGATCTGGAAATGTGTCCAGGTTTATTGCAATTATAGAAAATAACATTTCTTTGGTTGGACCAATTGTTCCACTGACTTTGTTTTAATATGCATTGGTTAGTAACATGTCCAAATCTATTGCATGTATAACACTTGATATCTCTGTGTGTGTTATACATCACAATTCTGCATTAATTTAACTTATGACCTTTTTTGTAACAATTAAAGCACTAACCTAAGAAGGATGGATTTGTTGTGTTTATCCTACTTCTACATTGAGAAGCCATATGACTGAATTTATTGCAAGCATAGCAATATCCATTAAATTTTTGAGCATTAGGTTGTCTTACTGAATTCCTTTTGGGTCCATTTGCTTGGTTTCTATGTCTGAATGGTCTTCTTGTAGATTTCCTTTGATTAGATCTACTTTTTTTGGATCTAGAACTTTCTCCTTCTTCATATCCAAGACCTCGTCTATCACCATCAGCTCTCTGACCTTTAATTATTTCATCTAGTTTAGCTGAGCTTTAAATTTTTCTTTGAATTCATTTGCAGTAGCAAGTTCTTTTCTTAGATCATCAAGTTTTTTTTCAAACTCTTCTTCATTATTCTTGTTTTGTTCTAATTCATTCTCTAGTCAGTTGCATTGTTCTGATTTCTCCTTCAAGGATTGGGCAAGATTTTCTTTATTCTTCTTTTTTTCCTCCAACTCCTTGGTCATCCTCATCATGATGGATTTTGTTTCATGTTTTAAGGTAGTGTTTTCTTGAGAAATATTTTTACATTCTTCTATTTTCTACTTCAAGACTTGACTAAGTTGTTCATATTATCTACTTTTTCTTTTCTACTTAAGTTGACAACATAACTCCTTTCTTTTCTCCATTGATTCACTAATCTTTTCTTTTAATGTCTGGATAATTTTTTTTTCATTTTCTAGATTTTCTTGTAGTTCCCTAATTTCAAATTTTGACAGATCAAGGTCAACTAAGGCCACCATGAGTTGTTGTTGTAGAATGCTTGTATCCATTGAATGTTCTTTCCTCCTGCTATTAGACTTCTTTCAATAAACTAGCTCTGATACCAGTTGTTGGAAACAAGCAACACTGAGAGGGGGGGTGAATCAATGCTCTGCAAATTTTAACTCTATTATCCTTGTTCCTAACTTTTCTAAAACATTCAATCAATAACAATATACATAAATAGAAAATAAGAATCCACACAACCATAACACAATGATTTTTATGTGGAAACCCTATAAAGGGAAAAACCATGGTGGCTGGCCAATCCACAATTAATTCTAAGTATACTCAAGGAGAATATTACATAAGGGGAATGCACTTTCATTCAGGCTCACTGCCTTTAGAAAAGAGATTGGAATAGTTCCAAAATAAAGTGAACTTATATAATAGTATTTACAAATGCCTAATTACAGTTCCATTTAAGCTCTGGTGACGAACTTCTACCCTGTTTTGCTCAAGTTCACCCACAAAAATCTTTATGCGCAAGTGAAACTGCACATGAAATCGCTTAATCTCTTCTTAGACAATCATAACAATTTCACATACACCTCTCACAACTATCCAAAAGATATGGTCGAACACATATATACATCCACTTATAAATATTTCATCACCACAAGTCAGCTTCCACAAAACTTAACAAGATTAGCAACTAGTTGGCCCATATAATGGATAAATTCTATGTGGACCCAAGCAAATCAGCCAAACAATAGCTAGGACCAATAATCGAACAACCAAAAAGATAATAACAACAACAATTAACTTTATACATCTAGTATACAATATTTCACTGAGTCAGCTTGACATAGCAAATAAATAGAGAATTTCCAACCGCACCTATAGCCACAAGAATAATTTTGCTAGATTCAATAATTGTATGCTCTCTTTTTGCCAAGCAAACATGTTCAACATTCCACAACCAAGAAAAGTGATTCAATAAGAATTCACAACCAAATATCATGTTCAGCTGATAAAACTGTCAATAACATACAAATTTCACTTCTTCTTCTGGTACGACAAAATACAAAACTGTGGACCTTA
Source organism: Sequoia sempervirens (assembly GCA_007258455.2). Lineage (NCBI taxonomy): Eukaryota > Viridiplantae > Streptophyta > Pinopsida > Cupressales > Cupressaceae > Sequoia > Sequoia sempervirens. Next base: position 33,226 of record VDFB02281265.1, read on the forward strand.
GATATAACTATGGTTGTCATCAATCACAACACTAGAATACAAAAATCACGTCCACAACCATCATATGACAACACATTTATCATTTCTTATAGCTGAATCTTGTAATCATATAGATGTAGGTTTATAATTTGCATTGTAAATGGATAGGCTACTCGTTTCTTAGATGACATCTCAGGGATTTGTGTAGTAATAAGATATCAGAGCACAAATTTCCAAGGCATTTAAGATTAGAGGAAGATGTGAAGTTTTTAAAGAATTTTGTTGTTAAACTATGTTTGATTTAGATAGTTTCTTTACTATAATACTTCCCATCTAAGTGTGTTTGTTTTAATGTAATTCATACATATTTTCTAACACACAAGAATCATTTAGTATTTTCATTTATCTCCCAAATGTGCATTTCAAGTTGATTTACCTTGTCCTCAATCATAAGGAAAACAACTAGATCTCCATTAAGGTTGTCTCACCTAAGGGTTAAAATTCAATCTTACCCTAGGTGATCCCTTTTTCTTAATGAAATAAGGAAGATAGGTGCATCATACCCACTTCATTTTAGAGAAACCCTATTTTTCATCATTTCATTTTGGTGAAGCCAACGTACATCAAAAATTCTGAATTTGGAGTCCATTCAAACCCTAGATCTAGGATTTGCATTAGTTTGCATTATATTACATTATTTTTCATTTCATTTAGGGTTGTTAAAATTGTATTAGTTTACATCTCATTTATGGTTTTAGGTTTGAATTTTGCATCCTTTAAAATCTAAAAAAGTCAAAAAAATTGCCTGCATATTACATATATTTTACATAGCACTTGCACATATTAGTGTATTTTCAATCATTCACATTCAAAAATTGAGTCAAAATTGCATTTCATAAAGTGCCACATTTTTCATCATTTATCACTAAATTCACTTATATTTAGACACCAAAATCTAGAAAAATCTGCTACAGAAACCACAATTTGCAACCTAGAATAGAGAACACAAATAATAACCTAAAAATTACACTTTTCTATTTTTAAAACCCTATATAAGGACCCATTATCCTTGGGAAAATTATTCCTTGAGGTCCTATCAAAACCATTTTTTTTGGGCATTTTTGTGGTCCTCTAAACTTCCTAGATATGTTGGTAAACCACTATTTTAGTCTAAAAATTTTAGGGATTTTTTTTTTTATGCATTAGGTCTAATCATTCATTTAGTTTAGGCATTACAAATTACGAAAAAATATTTCATTTCAGGTCTATAGAAAAATTATTACATCAAGTTTTTATTACCTATTTTTTCACTACGAGCTCAAACAAGTAGAGCTAAATTAAATTCATCATTGATAGGTACATAAATTTTCAAAAAATTTCTACTAAGTATTCATTGTTCATCATAAAGATTAGATTAAATTTTGATTATATTATTATGCAAGTATTTGAAACAAAAAATTGGACATTTGCATAATAATGCTTTTTATTCATTTTGAAAAAACTGAAATCCCGCACAAGCCACAGGAGTAATTGAATTTGATTGTATTAATAAAATAATGAATACAAAATTGGATGGAATACTACACTACTAAAGATAGCATAACATAAAGGAGGGAAGAAATTCATCATTGCTTATGATGATGAACCTTTTTTGCTCGATGTCTTCAATTATTGTGTCTCCAAGCTGTAGCAATCTCGATTCCATGCTCCATGAACCTACAAGATTGTAAAAAGAATGATGTTAGAGATTTACTCCAAGCAATGGTAAGTTAAATTCTACTTCATGTCTATGCTACCAACAAGAATTTAATATGCATTCAATCAGGCATCCATCAGATGATTTCATTGTTCAAAGGAAAACAAAATTCAATGGAAGCTTTTAGCTTCGATTATTTTTACTAACTTGTTTGTTTCAATGTGCAGGAACAACTTCATTATATTTGTGATTATTTTTCATCAGATATGTGGAGAAAAATGGGCTCCCACAAGGGTATAGCCTAGCATATTAGGTGGATACCTCTCATTTATTCATACATGAGAGTCATTGATATCAATTACAGTCATGAAATAAGGCTGCTATCATGAAAGCAATTCAAATAAAACTTAAGGTAGCAGCTTTCAAGCCATATCATGGTGGAAATTCAATAGAGAAGATCTACATTCTTCCTTTTCTCAATAACATTGAATATAGCTGACAAAGATGCAATCTCAAATCATTCATGAGTTCTACTACAAAAGACCAAAATGGAGCATTATCATCATAAGAACTAGTCCTATGCATTACATGCTGCAAGAGGTGCGTGATTATGAGTTTCAAACTAAATATAACTTTAAGCATCATCATCATGGAGGACAACCATATATGCAAGTAAGGCATTGTATCATTAAAGCATCAAGAGAAACATCAACAACATCGAAATATGGTTGTCATTACTATGTGCCATTCCCAATTGTTTCAATTAGTAATTATCAGACCATCTTCATTAATGAATAATTGATCAAACAAACAAATGAGTCATGCATAACAAAGATCTCAAATAAGAAGGTGTGGTCATGATATCGTACAGATATAAATAGAGCAACATTATTTTCCAAATGCAAACTTGTTGTGGTAAAATCTATAACAATGATTTTCAGGCTTGAGTTAGTGGAATTACAAAGGAAAGAGTGTGTTAGTAGTTCTTTATGATCAAAGGGATATCAATGCACCAATATAAAGAAAGAATTTGTATTCAACTTATAATTTACAGTGATCACAAAGGCAATGAAAGCTATAGAAAAATAAAGGAACAGTAGTAGAATATGCACAGTGACAATGCTTTGCTTTAGAAAAGGAAAAGGTTTCAATCAACATCTATTCACAGAGATCAATTATGGTTTTTTTATCGAGCTGTGAGAATACAGATATCAGAATACATGCTTGGAAGTGATAGATACAGAGGTGTGCAATGGAGGGAAAATATTCAAACATCTCGAAGATGAAGATATGCTCATACATACTACATTTTTGTTCATATTGAATACAAATTGAGCATATTTATGTGCAATAAAAGATGCAATCAAGGTAATCATGGCAGTCTCAGAGTACCCATCTAAGGGTTTTTAATTAAAATATAGATTTGTCACTCTTCTCAGCATTCTCACATTGGCTTCTATTTAAAATGGGGTTTGAGTAAAAAATACAATTTCCTTATTATCATAAGTCTACCCATGTGAGGGTTTTAGCAGAATATATTTGAAAAAATACAAGTTATAGAGATGCAAAACCCTGATGAGTAGCACTAGAAGTGGGTTTCACTTTGACTTTTACAACAAACAGAGGTCACAGTCAGCAACAAGGTGAGATCCCTCAATGTTTGCAAGTAAAGAATACATGAAGGCCTACATGAAAGGAGGAACCCTCAACAACAAATCAAATTGGAAGAAATAGTGGAGGATAAAATGATAGGGGTCGAGCAGTATCTGTCTACACACAGTATAAGGAGCAACAAAAAATTGAGCTATATGGTGATGTGGGGTTTCAAAACCTGTGTTATTCATTATAGCCTTTTTTATTTTTGTATCATCAAAGAAATCAAGGGGCAAGTATGTATTCTCACAAAGACAAAGCAAGGAACATTATGGCCAAAAAAGAATGAAAATTAGAGAAGATGCTTATACCATCCGCGGCCTTATGGCCATTTTTTCCTTACCAAGACATAGTGAAAAATCCATAATGATGATAAGAACCAGCTTACCTTTGTCACAGAGAGGGGGTCAACCAAGATTAAGGAGAAAATCTGAAGAAATCATCGAATATCAAGCTCAAACCAAGCTCCAATGGTGGCCAGAGGAAATGAAAAGAGAAATACAATCATCAGAATATTATTATAGCTATGGCTATAAAGCCTGAAGATAACTTCAAAATTAAGAGGAGTGTTTAGATTTGTCTCAAGAAAAGCTCACCATACGTTTCCCTGTGGAAATCTTGAAAAAGTTGATATGAAACAGTAGTATGAACTCAGGTTTCAAGCTCCAGTGTAGTCCAAACCCTACCCAGCATCATGGTGGCCAGCTTCTTCATGAAGCTTCTCCAAAAGTCAAATGGAAATAATGATTTTAGGGTTCCTCATCTTCCCTTTTGCATGGGCTCGATGGTTTTTTTTTACTATCTTTTGAGAAGAATAATCATGTTGTTTATTACTCTGTGGTCTTGTGACTTCAAGTCAAGTGCCTAGCAATGATATGGTCAGCCCTATCAAATATGAGACTTTATGCTAAGTATTGTGGCCGATTATTAAAGAATTGACAAATATTGTCAAAAGTATGCTAAGGATTGATATTACATGTTTTTTGCATTTCATATGATAATGGAGGGGAGTCAAAGGGGAATTTTTTATTTTTTTGCAAGACATATATTTTATTATTTTTCCCCTTATTCTATTGTAAAGTTGTATTTGAAAGTTATTAAATGCAATTTTATTAATTGCTTTTCAATAATTTTTTAAATCAACTATTGTAAAAGTGTGGAAAATACTAAAAAAATTCACTCATGCACATGTGAAATTGATAGTGATTCTCATGTTTAGTTCCAACACCAGTTTTGATGATTAATCATCATGCATGATTATCTTGGGTGAATTTATTAAAACAAGGTGAATTTTGCATGCTTGGACTCACTATTTATAGATTTCCAGTTCAGTTTGAGCTACTTTTCAGTTATACGCATTGTGACTAGGAGTTTGAGACCGAGTTCACTCATTTTTGCATGAGTTTGAGCTTTTCTTTTGGAGATATTTATTTTTCTTGGGATTTTCCTTGGAGTTATCATTTTTATACTAAAATTAACTTTTAGTTTTATTCTCATGTACTTTGGAGTTGCATCTCATTGTATATATTGGAAAATTTTTATCTTTTTCCTCTAGTTCTTGTTTTTCAGCTTTTGCATTCTGCAAAGAGAAATATCATGTAACTCAGCTTTCATTTTCAGATTAATACAACAGTAGGTTTACAGGTTCAAATTGTGTTATTTAGCAGAATATTCCTTCGATTTCTAGCATCTTCAAGTTTTTCCTTCTAGATTTTAGGCGTCATTATTGTGTAGGATTTGATTAAAGAATTATTGTGTTTTCAATTTTGAAACCTTTAATTTTTGTCTCCTTCATAAATTTTTGTATGCAGTTTAGTTTAAATTCATTGGTTATACACTGTGCATATAATTGATTAATCAGTTTAGTCATGAAAACAATGTTTTCCTTCAAAATTGTATTGAGTCAAAGCCTTTGTTTAAAACATTCAAGGGACTAGACTATCAAATCAGGTTGTGCAAATTAAAGTACTGAGTAATCACTTTGTGAGTCAAATTGTAGTTTAGTTTTTCTAATTAGGTGCATCACCGAAGTTTTCATTTTTGGTTTTTTGTTTTCAGTTCAATCTCTCTTACCCTTTTCTTAGATAAATTATTCAAGTACCAAATTAACCATCATATAGGAACCAGCCTAGAATCTGGAGGTCTATCTTCGCCATAGGAACACCCACAACCTTAGGATAGTTCCCATGTTTCAACAGATTACTAAATTTAGTCATTTATGCATTCGAGTGCAATTTGTTTGACAATAGTTTTCATTACAAAATTCTCTTGATATCATACTTCATGACCTATTTTCATATCTTGTTGAATACTCTAGGAAATTGTTGTTACAAGCATATGAATATGAAGACATTTCTCCTCTTTTCTTATTTTTCATTGATCCCTCTCCCATGTGTGAAACTAACTTAGTGAAAGAGGATACAATCTTGGACAATCATGACAATAAAGTTTGTTCTTCTCCCAATATGTCTCATATTTTTGAAGATATTTTGGTGTTAGAGGAACACATCATTGAGAACCATGAGAATCCTATTTGTTTCTCATTTCATACTTGGGAAGAAATTATTAAACAAGAGCATACAATCATTGATAAGGAAGAAAACCCAACCATTGGTATCTCCCCTACTTGTGATGAAGTCATTTCAGAAGATTCAACCATTGAATGTAATGAAAATATAGTTTTCTCCTCTCCTAAAAAACTCTCCTACTGGGGAAGATATCATGGTGCAAGAGGATGATAATATGGATACATTTCCTTCAAACAATATTAACGTGGCTTCCTTAGATGAATATTATAAGGTAACATTAGACTTCCCCTCAGTAGAAGATCATCAAAATAAGGATAAGTTTGTTCAGGTCCTGAACATTAGATGTCCCTTGATTATTAGACCTCCTAAGAGTCCTCTAATAATTGGACCTCCTAAGAGTCCTCCAATCATTGGACCTCCAAAGATTCCTTTAATTATTTGACCTCCAATTCCATCTCCTAAGCCACTTCTTATCATAAGACCACCAAAACACCAACCAAAACCTCCAGGAGCTATCTTAAATTTTGGAAGGCAACTCACTAGTAACAATGTTTTGTACCATTTCTCATATATACAACACAAGGAACAATAGGTAGCAACAAACAATACCTAATTCATTACCACTTCCTCAACCTATATTTCCTAGTGCTCCTTGTTTTCCTTTGAATAATGGAAAGGAGTATGATCTTGTAGAACTTTGTAATACTCCTACTAAGATATCCTTGTGGGATTTTATTCAAGCTTCACCTAATTACCATAGCATGATTCAAAATTATTTGTAACAAGTAGTTATCCCTCCTAGTGTGCAACCAAACAATATAGCATCCCTAATTCAACATATGAATTTAGTTAACATTGACATTGTCTTTCATCAAAATGAGTTACCTCTAATGGAAATACAAAAATAAAAATGAAGCCTTCATGGTTATGGTTTCCATTAACAATTTGGAATAAAAATAACTCTCATTAACAATGGTTTGGCCCTTAATCTGTGTAGTGTGAACCTCTTGGATATGATTGGAGTGGATAAGACTAATATTGAACCAAATTCCTTATCTATTTGTGGTTTTGATAATGTGGGAAAGCAACCTCTTGGTGTGATAACAAATTACCTATGAAAGTTGGAAAAGTTACATTGCAAGCTCCTATTCATGTCATGCTCAGTAATCTTTCATATAATCTTATCTTAGGTAGACCTTGGATTCATATAATGAATTTCATGCCTTCAACTCTTCATTGTTTAATGAAATGTGTCTATATAACAACAAGGTTTATACAATCAAGAATGACCCTAACCCAGAAAGTTGTTTGCACATTAAGAAAGATAAGGAAAGTCCTTTGAAAATATTGATACCAACTTCAAAATTAGAACCTATGCAAGAGGAAGAAAAAGAGAATAATATTGAAGAAGTCACAAAGCTACCATATGATGATTGGGGTTCATAGGATTTTACATCTACATTCATGCGAGAATAGAAGATTAAACATGAAATAGGAAAACAAAAAGAAACAAACATAGTATCAACATAAGTGGAGTCACCAGAGGCATGTAAGTCCATAAATTTTAGTAAATAAAGGAAAACAACACTTACACATCCACATATATGAAGAGTGTGATTCTGAGAAACCACCAAATCCAAAAGAAATGAAAAATATTTATCGAAGATGCTATGAGCTTTTGAAACAAATTGGTTATAGTGGAAAGGGATGTGGTTCTAGAGAATAAGGAATTTGTGTCCCTATAGAGCCTAATATATAAGAAATGACTAGCGATCTTGGTTATTTTCCTTCAAATATAACAAAAGCATCAAAAAATCCTTCACTCAATACCAAGAGTATTACAAAAGATTCTTCTACAACAACTTTGACCTTGGTGCATCCTGAACTGATAGATACTACATGTGGGAATATCTCATTAGATATGGATCAAATTGACACTTTGTCTACTCATTATAATAAATAACATTAGTAATTCTCCTTGTCATGTGGTATTTTTTAGTATCATAGCATGTTCACTACCATGCATGAGGGTATAAGTGTGGCTTTATCCAATCATATTTCCTTTTTCCAAGGAGCAACATATCATCATCCATTTTTAGCTCACCTTTTGCCTTGGGGGAGCAAGGGGTTAGGTATCCATTTCCTAGTATGATAGTTGTTATCTCTTTAGTCTAGTTGATTTCCTTCCATGTATATATAAGAGGAAGTTTGGGATGTGGATGGCATGCCTTAAGTTGGCTCACATGTGATGTACTTTTTAGCATTGCATTTTGGGGGCAACCCCTTTTTCATGATGTAGCTTTATTTGGAAACATGTGTTTGGCATAAGGCCTTCCAAATAAGCTATCATTTCCCTTCAATTAGTTACCATTTTCTACTTTAAAGTATTTTCTCATGGCATGGTGTTTAGAAATTTCTTTAAAGTGGGGGCATACATTGACATTATCATTTTTGACATTTTGGTATTTATCTTGTTAGTATTATTTATTTGCACCCCCTGAGGTGAATTTTGTTTTGCATCCCCTAAGGTGAGTTTTTTTTTTACACCCCCTAAGGTGAGTTTTGTTTTGCACCCCTAAGATGAGTTTTATTTTACACCCCCTAAGTTTAGTTATTTTTTGCACTCCTTGAGGTGATTTTCTTGCTTCACTTTGTTCATGGAAGTTGAATTTAGTGTAGCATTAGTATAGCATATTGATCATGTTGTGGAGCCTTATCAAATTTATCAGGGAGTATAAATTTTTTTATATGGTTGATGTATGGGAGCTTGTAGACCTTGCATTACTTTCCCATCACCACTTGTTTTGGGGGCTCACCTAGTGTATACTGCATTGTACTAGCCCTTGTGAGCATATTTTTCATGGCCACCAAGAATAACATAACTTTCTTTCCTATGGATCCATGTTTTTTATAGGTTATTTTACATCCTTGTGATTATATTTTATGGATGTGACATATTGAAACTTTCTAGTCCATCTTTCTTTCCTCTTTTTCGTTAATTTTGACATTGTAAGTTTGTGTATCTTGTCTTGCTACTTATACATTACACATCTTGTGTGTGTCCCTTTGTGCTTATATTGGTTTTCCATGGGATCTTGGATCTCGAGGACTTGGCCACCTCCTTTATTTTGTCATCCTATCCCATTGATATTTGTGCACTTGGATCCCTCTTGACATATATTTATCCACTTTAGTGTGAGTTTGAGTGTAGGGCTCATCCTCTCACTAAAGTGGGGGCTAAATGTAGTGTAGAAAAATATACTCCTTTACATTTTCACACTATGTTTGGGTCCCTTAATTAATTAGACTTAATTAAGCCTTTAATTCACCCAATTATGCATTTAAAAGCCTAACTAATCTTTTTATCCAAAAGGGGAACCTATATTAAACAATTGCAAACATCAAATTAAACACCTTAAAAATTATGTGTTGGATTTAGATCCTAGGACCCATTCACCCAAGGGTGATCCTTTAGATTCTAGAACCCAATTTAAAATATGTTTTTTGGGGGTATTTTTATGATCCCAATTCAAGTTGCAATCATTGTCGGCTTTTGAATTTTAATTGTCTAGAAATTAGAAAGTCATCTATAAATACATAGTTATTCTATCAATTTGATATTACAAAAAAGAAGGCAACTTTCACAAGAGAAAATATTATTGTCAAGAGCATTGAAGAGCATATTTGTTAGTCATCTACAGTAGCAATCAAGATCAATATTATCATGTCAAAGTTATTTTCATTCATGCATGTGTTTGGAGCTAACAAATTATGATGTAGGTTTCTATATTTTCAAGCATCAAATGAAGTGTCAAATCAAGCATCCAATCAATCCATTTCATGCAAGATCCAATCTTTGGAGAGATGTGTTAGATTTCAGTTCTCCAAGGGAAGCCATTAAAAGGTTTGGTGAGTTGGAACAAGCTAGTGTTCATTCATCATTCCTTCCTTTCATTGTTGTTTTATTTCAAGGTATAATTACCAAAATAGGGTTTGACCAAGGAAAACACCCATTCACCACAAACAAACAATTTTTCCCTCTAGTGTTTGCAGATTTGCAGGTGAAGAAGGATTGATGAATGATCAAAAGTACAATTTTGTAAAGTTGCAAAGTTGTCAACATTGTTGTAAAGATACAAAACCTAAGATCTCGAATTTATTTCTAATTTTTGGACAATTAAACCTAGGGAAAATAGAAGCTTAGATCCATCTCCAGTGGACCCTGAAAGTTGAGCAGAAAATCCCTACAAATACTCATTTTCCCTAGGGTGAATCTATCCTAGGATGACACTCAACAACTACTTTTGGTGACAAGTGCATAAATTCATACTCATCTTAGATCTACCAAAATTTTATGGATTATATTAGATTAAGGTTTTAAATTGATGTTTCAAGTATTGTATTGCATAATGGGATTCAGTTAGTATTTTTCATCTATCTCCCAAAATTTCATTTCAAGTTGATTTACCGTGTCCTCAATCATAAGGAAAACACCAAGATCTCCATTAAGGTTGACTCACCTAAGGGTTGAAAGTAAATCTTATCCTAGGGGATCTCTTTTTCCTAATGAAATAAGGAAGACAGGTGCATTCCCATCTCATTTTGGAGAAACCCAATTTTCCATCATTTCAAGTAGGTGTACAACTCTAAGGATCAACACCCTATTCATGTAGTTTAAGACTCTACTTAAGGACTATACTAAAGCCACTCGGCAGCCTAAAAGGAAAAAATTACAGCAATACATATTTATGTTTTGTTTTGAAAAAAATAATTATGTAGAAGACAAAATAAAAACTCATAACTTTTAAAAAAATCTAAAGAATATCTACAATAGTCTCCTTTATTCTCTTTAACTTAGATATCATTAACAAAAAAAAATGAATGCGGTATATATAAAGAATTATAATAAGAATATGAAACATGCAACACAAAAAATCTCTTATTGGTATTGAAAGGAATAAAAATTTCCAACTATAGCTTGAGCCCCCATTTTTCATCATGTATTATTATTTACAATAATAAAAAGCTATTTAGTAAAAAAAATGAATGTCATTTTTGAAATCTCGAATAGTTAATTAAATGAGACTTGTTTTCTTATTCCACAATAAACCAACATACATTTGTTTTTAATTATAGTGACATTGATCAAATTATAGAATATGGAGACATTAAGCCTAAACAAAGTCCCAATTGAATATCATTTAGCAACCACCAAAATCCATACCAACCTATAACTAAACTTCGTGAGTATCACATGTATTCCAAAATCCATCTTACCAACTTGAATGGTGGGCAACAATTTTATTTGTTTGAAACAATACTGTAGTGAACTATAGTCTGCCTCTTAAGAAAAATGAGTTAAGTCACTGGGAAATGGAAACTATTGTAGTTATGATGGATGACCCCATCCATGCCTCTAGTAAATCTGCAAGGTCAAATAGCCATGTCCTAGATATTGAGTGATATCAATAGCTCATGATACCTTGTTCAAATTGATACTATGTGTGTGTTGGTTATGGAATTAAATTATATCCTTCTCTCAAATTCTAGGTGAATATATTGGTATTAACTTAGAAAAAATGTTCATTAATTTTCATATTTGAATTCAATTCAATATTTTTAAAACTTTTTTTTCTCTTCTAGAGGAAAACTTGTTTTTTTTTTCACAAGATTGTTGAATATTGTAATAAAAATAGGTGTACCTTTTTATATGGCTAGATGGGAACTCAATGAATAGAGGTAAAGTAGATTTATAATATTTGTATAATATGAGTTGTTGGAGATAATTGTATGTTTAACAACTACATATTTGTGTGTTTTCAATAATTTAAAGAACTGAGTATGTGTTAGTTAGAGTGCTAATAATAAGAGTCTCAGAGGTGTCCAAGTTATATAAATAATTATTCATAAGATTTCTTGTGTTAATGGTCATTAGTGTATTCACATTTAGTTTTAGTTAGAGATTAAGCTAGACTTTGGAAGATCGTAGCAATTGATTTTGAGTTACAAATCTCCATTTTGATGAAAAAAGTAGTGTAGTAGTTATTAATATCTTTGTTTCACTTCTTATATGATATTGTATCATATGTTTTCTCTTGTTTTATTAGTTTTGATTGAGTACAACCCATAATATGGAATGAGATGCTTGTTGTAATCCAAAATAATTATTCCATTTGAGATGGACTTTTTCAACAATAATGAATCAATATTGATAATTACAAGCAAACATGCAATATATTCCTACTTGACGATGATTCAATACAAATGTATTCCATTTTATCCATTTAAAAATAGAACTCTATATGTTTTTTATAAGATAAGAAGCATTTACAAGGTGGCATACCCCTTACATAGAGGGCCAAGAGGGCCAAAGGAAGATAGTTCAAACCAACTGAACTAGAAACAAACAAAGATAGCTGACTGGTAGCTGTAGGATGATAGAAAAAGATTAAACAACCCTAGAACTAGAGGGGACTAATCTGACTCCCTAAACCCAAGGCCCCGAAGAGGCAATGGATTTGGGGAGTCCCTTCTTCTTCCCCAACACAACCAACCAATAATGCCTAGAATCAAAATCCATCGAGTGAGGCGAGAGGAGTGGATCCACAATAGCCACCTTGGGAAAGAAGCCACCATACAGTGAGGGAGACGGTAATGAAGAAGAGGAGATAGGAGCGATCAAAGGACTAGTAGAGCAGTAAGGGGAGGAAAGAAGAGGATCTAGGGGAGGATCCAACTCGAAGGGAGAACTAAGGGGAGGGTCGCCCTCTTCAGAAGAATCATCCAAAGAGGGAGAACCAACCGTCAGATGATCTGAGAGAGTATTCTTCCACCAAGTAGCAGCAACCAGAGGCCAAGTGACCAACAGAGAAACATCTCCTATACCAAAAAGGGAGCCCCTCATAGTCTAGAAGCTACGACCAAGGTCTATTCTCCACTATCAAAACCACATCACCATGGAGAGGTTTAGAGATGTCCAAATCAACTAAAATACGAGCCATTGTAGTATGCCCAAGATCTTGAGATGTAGAATCCACCTTCAAAAAGCTACCAACAGCGTTGCCAATAGCTTCAAAGCAAGTGTTCTCCCAAAACTGGAGTGGGAGATTCGGTAGTCGAACCCAAACAGGTCTAATATTCATAGGCTATATAAGAGGATTGAAAGAGAAAGACCAAGTTCGAATAAACATTGAATGAACACCCCACATCCACACCCTATCCAAAACACTATCATGATCCTCCAAGGAAGAAAAAATAGCAAAGAAAAAACCTCTAGCAGTGTGATAAAGCTCAATCTGTTCTGAGACAATAGGCTTCCAAGAATAAAAAACCCAAGCATGTAGATCAGGAAGGGAGGACCACGAGTCATTAAACCTACAGACCACACCCTGCTGCACATAGTAATCCTCATTCTCAGCAACCTCAAGCCCACATACCATAATAGGAGAGGCATGAGCACAAGGAAAATAATGAACCCTTTCTGAGGTCTGGGCATGAGTAGCTTCAGAGAAGTATTTATGAATTCCAATAGAGGATAAAGGAGGAGGGCCCCTAGCCACACCCTGCACAACACCCACAAAGAAATCAACAAGAGGAGAGGGAGGATGCATCCCATTATTGACCATAGGAAACTCGCCCGGAACCACACAACCACTTGTGCACGCGTCCTGGCCCAAGACCTACAAAATGTCAAGCAGAACAGGGGGAGCCCCTACTCCCAAAGAAGGATCCATGCCCAAGCCTAGGTCATTCAAAACCTACAGAACTCTACACAGCACCGCAACACTAAACACAACAGGAGCAAAGGAAGGGAACCCGCAGTCCACCTTATCACCCATAGCGGCATGCATAGCCGCACCAAGAGCACCATTCAAACCCACATCTGACTGTTTTCTCCCGCCCAACACAATGGATGCATTTGCTTTCACCATTGTAGAGGGCACAATGTTAATAATAATAGAACTCTATACATTATCTTTAATTAAATTATATAATTCTTCTCCTTTAGGGTTAGTCTTAATAAACCTCCTTAGTGTGCAATTTAGACAATTCACATTTTAGTTAATTCTCATAATGATCATCAAGTGAAAGGGTGGAAAAAGGTTTTAATTTAAAATTTTGAACTTTGCAATTTTGAGGATTAGATTTATGGATTTGGAACTAATATAGATCACTTCCACACTTGTGTACTTGAACTAAGATGGGAAAAGGGAATATTTAGGAAATTGGATGGATTTTAGGGATGAGTGATGATTTCATTCAATAATAGGTGCCATCATTTGTGATCTTTCATTAAAAATGGATCATCTTAAACATTAATAGATGCATTAAATACAACCAAGTCATCATGGGCCCAAAATATAAGAAAAAAGATCATGGGTATACAATTTTCACCAAATTATACTATGCCCCTACTTTTACTTGTATGTGAAATACAATGAGAATGAATGTCAAAGTAAAATTAAGCATTCAACATGGAAATTAAATAGCTTTTGAACACTCAAAGTTTATGGATCTATGTAAAGTAATAAATCATGAATGCAAATCATGTGTGCACTTATCACCATGAGTTCTCTATTTCAAGAATGTACAATCACAAGAAAAATTTGTAATGAGTTAGAATATATCAATTATTTAAAATTTGAGCATAATCATAACTTGCTAAAACTATTTGCTAAAAGAGACTTCTTATATTGTGAAAAGTGATAAAAAAAAATCTATGTGAAAAGGATTCAACCAAGTAGAAAAAATATAAAAGGTCTCTATCTAGAGATAGTAATTTTAAGCTCTATCTAGTAACAAAGATTGATCATAGTTATCATGTAACTATATAACTAAAATCAAACTCGTAAACAAATTTCGATGATAATACATGTCCCCTCCAATTGGTTGCATATAAGGATACAAGGAACTAGAGATAAGGGGGAAAAATGATAAAAAGTAAAGCACATTAAGTGTGCAATATTTTTGAACATAACATAATAAAAAGGCGCATGTAAAAAATATCCATGAATAACAACAGTTTCCATCATGTCTACACAAGAAGAATATTAGTAGTAATAATATGTAGAATCTAGTGTAAGCACATTAAGTGTGTAAAGCAAGAGATAAACATGTTGTTTAGAAAAGGTTGGAATATCAAAACTAGAGCCAAGAGGTTGGAGGGAAAAAGAAAATGCGAAGAGGTTGAGAAGACTCCCCAAGTAGTATCCTTTGAAAAAATCAACTTTCTTAATAAGGAGTGGCAAGTCATTGGTGATCTGATAAATCTTGTTGAGTGGTAGTTTTCTCTATTTTGGTTTCCTGTTGGACTTAAATTGTTATTTATATTTTCAATTGTTGGTCTTTCGAGTGGTTCCTATTTTTATAGGCTCTAAAGTTATTTAATCTCACCTCTCATGTGACTATTTTTTCTTGCCTTCATTGTCTCTCTTTGTAATGGGTATAGGACCTTTCTCATATTTTATCTATATTAATAATATGTAAACATAAATAGACAAGGGGATAAGGTTCCCTAAGGTTTCCTCTAGTAATAAGGTGATCATAAGCAACAAGTAGTGAGGATAAGTCATCATAAGCCTATTAAAGTGTGACCTATAGAAGGAGAGAAGTATGAGTATTAATATATGAGATAATTAAAATTAAATCATATATTAAGGATATGAACATGGATAATTAAATGATGAGGTCACCTATATTGAGATAGATGAATAAGGTCTACAAGAATAGTTTATAAATATTATGTCCATCATAAGAATGTAGGACATAAATGTTGCCACAAAAAAATAATGGTTGTAATTAAATATGCCATCACATGACCCATTTAAGTTTTCTTCAAACATTTGATCATTAATATTTGTATTCATCATGATTGATTAATTCCATTAAATATTGATTGTAATTAAATAAAGTGAAAGACTTTGTATAGTAGCTAATACACCCTAATTATATATAGCAATCTTAAAATATGATAGTGACATTTCATTTGCACATTCACCTTGAGATAAAGATGGATTTGATCATAAAATGATATTTCATAGCACAATGGTTACATCTTGATAGACAATGATAGAATGTGTAGCTAAATTTATAGTGATGACCCTTTAGAGGAGGTATATGTTGGTTTTTCTCATTTTTTTTAAAAAAATTATAATTTTAAAAATGATTAGGATTATACAAAATTTGAGTGAGTTTTTTTTTTTATCATTTGTAATCTATAAATCTAACCCTATGTGTGTTAGAGTGATATATTATAAACTAACTACACATAAAGGGTAAACCTAGAAAATATATTAAAAATTGATATTTATGTATATAATATTTTTTTTCTCTCTTTCTTTTCTCAAAAATATATATATACTAAAAAATAATAGAATAATTTATACTATTATAGTTAGCCACCTATTTTTAATTTTCTATTCAATAACATCGTTGCAAGCACATGTAATATCGAGTGCCTTAGAGGGTTTAAATGTCCTCATGAGATGTTGATTTAAATGAGTTTGAGGGTTTTGTTTCAAGAAAGTCTACTACTATAGTAGCACCCAAGTTCTAAAATAGAAGCAAGTTTATTTGTGTTGTAATGATCAATTGAATGCCTTTCCTCTTCATCACACTACTTAAATACTCCTCAAATTCTAGTAGTCTACAATTAATAGAAGTTGATTCCTCTATCACAGGCACCTAGCTAAAACCGACTAAACATTTTAAAAATTCAAATAATATATACTCAACAACCCTATTACTATCTCACTCATTGATGCAGACTATAACCATGTCTAGTCAATGGTAGTCAATTCCACCATGATTTTTTTCTAACTAAAAATAATTGGGTATCTAACTAAAAGAAAATTATCAATATTAACTAGGAAGTAATTCACCTTATTCTAGCTAAAGACTAAGGAATTAATCCTAAATTTAACTTAATTGTCAATAGGACCTTTATTTTAAAACTTGCTAAAAGAAACTCTATTTAGTGCTTAGATTTAATAAGTGACATTACAAATCATCCCTCCTCAAACTTTCTTTCCATCAAGAAAAAATAGTTGGATAATCTAGGATATCATTTGATTCTCAAGTGGCATTGTACAAGGCCTTGCACTATGCATACTAGAGTTACCTTACTTTTAGCCTAACAAATTTCAAGTGGATGAGTTTAAGTATTAGTTTTGAAGTATTCATCTTGTGCAAATGCATGTTCAATTAGAGAAGCATATTTCTCACTTCCAACAAGATTTTTCTTATGCTTCTGTACAACTACCCTTCTACCATGATCTTTTAAAGGCATACATGTGCATTTATGTACCAATTAGAAACATAAATTTAGTCACTCTTTCATATACCTTGCTAGTATATTTTTATCAAGAAGTTTGGGATATCTAGAGGAAGAAAACCCTCAAACAACCAATAATGTAAGATCAAAATCAATTATTTTGGGAAACCTTTGTGTAGTCCCCATGTAATTTTTTCAATAATTCCTAGTTTTTTAAGGAGCTCAATTGTTGTAGCTATTGATCAAGGAATTATAGATGAGTATTTGACCTTAGTGTGCCCTACTTAGGTTAGTGTTTCTAGTTGTTTTTAGACTTGAATCTGGATATCAACTAAAATTTTCCTCTGTTTTGGATAGCATATTTGGATTCTATTGTATCCCTTATTACGGTGTGTTCCCATTGTGAAAGCTTGATTTGTAATGATATGGTGTCAAATTGGTGTAAAAATATTTACCACTTTCTTCCTTATTTTCTAAATTTGGTAATCTAATCTAGGAATCTACATGATTACAGTGTTTATCTTCCATTTCTAACTTGGAATTATTTAAAATATTTGTAGAAACACCCAAATTATCAAGATTAATATTATTACTAGAACAAGAATCAACTAAAACATCCTTCATAGATTTGTACCAATCAACAAAACTATCTTGTAAACTATTCTCGCATGGCAATGGTTTAATCATTTTAATTATTGATATCTTTGTAATTTTTCTTGAATAATGCTAGAAACCATTAGATTATATCTTTGAAATATTGAATACTTGCTTTCAACATGAAGTGAAAAATTTCTTCTTCTTCAAATTTTTGTTGTCATTCTAGCCTATTCATTCTAAAACCTATTTCTGAGTATCTCTAAGTACTTATCAAAAGTTACTACTACCTTGAAATATTTCAATTTATCTTGATACTTCATAAATTGTATGTCCAACTCCTTTGATGGATCTGTATTTTGCATGATACTCTTATGCTACTATAAGTTTTGTTCTAGTAGTTGAATCATTTTATCTTGGATCCTCCATATTTCTATTAATTCCACCATCTTTCCATAGTTCTGTTGATTTTCTGAGCATTCCCCATTTGACTCTTGGGGTGTGCCTTTCTACCACCCACCATTTTTTGTGAATATGTATCTTTATATTTGAATTAATATAGATAGCTGCCTATTCATCAAAAAAAATTCCCTCCATGACTAATAATATAGTAAGATCATAGATCTAACAAATCCAAAATATTTTAAACTAATTACACAAAAAGTAAAAAAAAAAAAAAACTTAGTAGCAAATATATTTCTATATATATTTTTTTCTAAAAATACATATATAAAAAATAATACCATGTTACATAGATTATAGACACCAATCTCTATATAGATTCCATTTTTACATGGCATTATTAAGTGTCTAAAATAATCTTGTTCCAATCTTATAATGTTGAGTGTCTTAGAGGTTTTCATGAATCATTAATAATATTTAGTCATTTATTACATAAATTTAATTATGTAATTATAGAAATCTATTATAGAAATTAAACTAAATCATAATCTTACATTTTATAATATATATTTTATTTTTTATACACAATTTACAAATATTAATATATCTATCACTAAATCATTAAAAAGACATAATCACGACTACAATTCTTACTAATTCAAATAAAGCAATACTATAGTTATCTGCTGGATAATCGTTACTCTACCTGAGATCGGAATATAAATAAACGCATGCTTAGACTTACGTTTGGATTGCAAAATATAAAGAATGTGCTTATACACCAAAGTTCAGTTTAGTTGCTTACTTAAACTAAGTGAAATCGCTATTTTAAACTGTTTGTTGAATCCTTTCAAAACAATCATAAGTAATTATATTAAACTTTCGTGTTGCATGTTGATTTTTGACTCCACTTTAAAGGATGTTTTCTTATGTTTTTTTTTTTTTAGCTTTAATTTTTATTTTTTTCTAATATGTTTTTGTTGCATGTTATTTTTGACTCCACCTTAAAGGATGTTTTCTTATGTTTTTTTGTTAGCTTTAATTTTTATTTTTTTCTAATATGTTTTTTTCTAAATTTATTTTTAAATAAGTAAATTATCTATAAATATTATAAAAGAATATACATCTATTGTTTTTAGTTAAATTGTTATAAATAAGTTGATCTAATGATATTTGTGAGCCATCAATTTTAGGTGTTTTATGTGTTTCTCTTGCATTCTTAGGGTTTTTCACCTAAAAAGAGAGAGATAGAACCCAAAAATTGAAGTGGTTCACTCAAACTAAGGAATGTATGATGTAATTATACAATGATCTAAATGCAACTAATTGATAAAATAGATTGATTACTAAGTGAAAACTAAATAAAAGTAACTCATTTGAAAATACATTGTGTAATGCAAAAACACCTAGAAATGAATGCAAATTGCAACAAAAATGGATGAAACTGAAGGTGTGCACTTGAGATATTGATGAAGACTGGAAATGGCTTCTGAAATACTATTGATCATGATTTTTAGGCATGGTGGGACTCATTCACCATTCCGGGACAACTAGTCCCAGTTCTGTGAAACTGTTCCGGAGCCCATTTCGGACAAATGGGTATCCAAAAATGCAGAAAACCAAAATCAGGCATAGCAGTGGGACTTATTTTCCACTAATGGTGAATTAGTCCACTTCTAAATTTTTGAAGATTCAAAAATGGAAACAGGAGCCTTCGATCTGCATTTTCTGCTTCTCCAAATGTGGTTCTAAAATTGTCAAATTCGGACCTGAAGGTGACTTTTTATTGATATTTTTTCTTAGATAATGAAGAGATGACTTGAAAAAATTTACAACTTGATCTTCAATGATTTCCAAGCCTCCAAGATGCCTAAATTTTCAAACACACAAGAAGAGAAGGAAAGATGTTGGATGTTAGTGCATGGGGGTTTGCCTCGATCAAACCCCTGTTTAGGTAATCAAACCAATGAAGAAAAAATGTAATGAGGCATGAAACAATGTAGTTCATACCTTCCCATGATGTTAGATCTTGAATTTCTATAGCAATAGAGGAAGATTCGGACTCTTGAATGTCTTCAGAAGCTATCTTGATGATTTAGAATGTAAAAGCCCTACCTTGCTTGACTTGATAGAGAAGATAAATGATGAATGAATTATAAGAGTTGTGTGAATGAGTTAGGAGATATGAATTAGGGTTTGGAGACTTATATTTATAGGCAATTCACCTTATTCACTTGTAAATTATATCCCTAAGGCTGACATGAAGAAAAATTGAACTTAAAACCTAATTTTTTTAGCTCAAAAGTCAAAATTGACCCAAATGGGACTCATTTTCCACCTTGGGTGAATCAGTCCCACCTAGCAGGGACTCATTCACCACATATGGTGAATTAGTCCTAGAGGGGTCCATTTTCCAACTAGGTTGTTGGGGAATGCATAAATTAGGTTTATATAATGACTTTGTTGGTTATTTCATCAAATTATGCCTTAGGATGCATAATATAGGGTAATAAGGACCTATTAATGATGATGTAAAGGTCTATTAGGGCTTGGGACACAAAATTCAATGTGAAAGTGTGATTAGATACACTTTACAACATTAAAATGAGGTCCACATAGCCTAGAAAGGCACAACATCCAATGTGAATGTGTAAAACACATTACAACACTAGATTAACATTAAGTTTATTTTATAAGCCTTCATTAAATGCATTTTATGATGTTGAATTAAGGGGAAAATGAGTTCATTAAGTCTAGAAAAGTGTGAAAGTCTTTTGCAACACCTTTGAAAGACATCGTTAAATGCATTTACAAGGGTCTAAGACCTAATGTGGACGTGTAAAACACTTCGCAACACTAAATCAAAGCCTCATTAAGTCCAATTTGTCATCAATTATTCCCATGTCAAGTAAGAAATGTCCATTTTTCTATGCCACTATTTGATATTCAAAGTGAAGAAAACTCAAACAAATTGTAATTTACAAATCACATACATTTCATTATTTTTATAAATTTTGTTTTATACATATAACTGACTTTATATAATTGTTTACAATTGAATAAAATAATTGTAATTCTAGTATTTAATAGCATGAATATGTTAGATTTGTGTGGATGTTAGGGTTTCTATAACACTAAACATTAGACTTCCATCTAAATTTTTAAAACATAAAAATAATATTGAAATTGATTTTTTTAAGATTAAAACTATACAGATAGAGTTTTGACTGAGGCAACTTACTTGAAAACTAGAAATAAGATTGAAAGTTTACTGAAAAAGGAGTTTAGAAAATTTTGAACTATATATTTAGATTTGTTGATACAATCTATGTAATTGTTTTTAAAAATTTAAAATATATTTGTAGATGCATGTGTTATTTAATGTAATATAGCAATCACCCCGGCTGTTCTGATATAACAGACAGAGAATAATCAAGTATATTTTCTATGAATGTTGATCGAACACTTTTGGGGATTTAACTTTTGTTATTTGTTGTAAGTTGGTTTATATTTATATTTATATATATATATTGAATATGAAATGATGTAAAAATGTTTTATTTCTTTGAGAGAGTGTGTTGTAGGTTACCTATTTTTCTGAAAATTGAATGCTTTTAAGTGTTTTCTCTCTCTTACAATTAGTTGATAGAATAATGAGATAGTTGTGAAATCTTTGAAATCCCTAATTGTACCCAACACAAATGCAAATATCATAAAACAAGCACAACAGGAGTTTGTTTCAGATTTGTAATGGAAAAGGTATGTATATATGATGTTTGTACAACATCTTAATTTTTTTAAGCTTAGTATTTTGAAAAATATTATTTATGAAATCAGATGTTTACATTCAATGATTCATCATAGGAAAAAATGGTCAAAATTAGATTACATTCTTTTAGGATTTATCAAAGAAACCATATGAAGAAGGGTATCATGGCCCTAATTCTGGAGCTAACTCTACACTGAAGTTTCAAGCTATTTCAAAACATGTAAGTGACAAAGAAAGCATATCCAGTGCCCTTGATTCATCTGGCTCTAGACCATTGAGTAAGAGTGATGATGATAATGATGAAAATGGTCAAGTGGAGGGTAATAGTGAGGCAACAAAGAGGAGAAATGTTCAAGGATAGGAAAAAGGAAAAGAGGATTCTTCAGAGTTCAAGGGTGTTGTTTTTATAAGAAATAATGGCCATTTGGGAGCACAACTATACAACAAGGCTAGAATATGGTTAGGTACTTTCAAGATTAGAGAAGAAGCTACCAAGGCTTATGATAGAGCTCATATGAAGTTCAGAAAGAAATATAATCAAATAAATTTCCCCAGTGCACAGTTTCAGAAGCTGAGAAATGATTTCAGGATTCTCTCACTCTAGATGAATTTATCCATTTAATCAAGGATCACAACTATGATAGAGAACTTAAAAAGTGGTACGATGCTTATCACATACATAATCAAGTGGTATCTGGTAATTAGGATATATCTAATGTAGGGAAGATGGGTAAGAATAATTTTCCAAGAGGCCCAATCATGGATAGGCAACATCTATTTCAAAAGAAGATGACTCTCAGTGATGTCGGTAAATTAAACAGGCTGGTGATCACAAAACTACATGTTGAACATCATTTTCCTAAGGATAAGTTAGATTCCCAATCAGAAACTTTTCTTACATTTGTGGATACAAGTAATAGTAGAGAATGGAAATTTAGGTTTTCATTTTGTAAAAGCAACTAGAACTATGTGCTTACAAGAGGATGGAGAAGGTTTGTCAAAGATAAGGATTTGAAAGGAGAAGATATGGTTTCTATTTCTAGGGATTATAAGATTCCAAGCAACAAATTTTATATTACAGTGCATGACTCTAAGAATTTTACAAGGACCAATTGTGTTGAAGATCAATCTGGTTCATATACACTACTTCAAGCACATGGAATCAATGCCAAATCTAGTTCACTAAGCTCAGTAAATGTGCCAACTGAGAATATTTGTGAGACCAAAGAGTTGGTGAAATCTCATGAAAAAATCAGAGTAGATCAGAATACAGATGACATTCATTATCCTTCCCATCAGAAAACCAACAATCATTCCCATGCATCCAAGCAACTTCAAAAAAGAAAAGTCATGGAAGATGAAAGTGAAAATAAGTTAGATGATGTTCTAAATCTATTTGGTTTGAAATTGATGCTAATCCAAGAGCAAAAAAACAATTGGTGCTTCAAATTGATCCGAAAGGAAAAAAATAGAAAGATGGTAGAGTTGAAATTGAGTCCAAAGCAAAAGAACTATCTAGGATTGAAATTGATCCAGAAGCCAATTGACAAAAATATAAAACATATTTAAACTTAACATTGAGACTCTAAAATAGAAATTGAATTTGTTAGATTGTTTTTACATAGATATTGAGGAGTGATATCGAGAGTTGTATACTTTATTAGTTGGCTATGGAATTAAACTATTCCCTACTCTCAAATTGTATATGAAATAGATTGGTATTGGCCCAGTAGAAATGTTTATTTATTTTCATAGTTTTATTGAATTCAAGCTTTTGGAAACTTTTTTACTTTTCCAGAGGCAAACTTGTTTAGTAGTTTAAATTTATTGCTAGTACATTTTTTAATATTGAAATGAAAATAAATGTGTTTTCACAATATGGTTGAATGGGAATTCAATGGATTAGATGTAAAGCAAAATTTATAATACTAGAATAATACATTCAGTTTTTGGAGATAATTGTAAGTGTTATTATGAATTTGAAAAATTGAACATGTGTTAATAATAGTGTTGGTAATTAGATTCGTAGAGGTGTTCAAGTTGGATACTTGTGTTAATGAGATTTGTGGTTTTTTCAATAGTTATTAGTGTGTTATCAATTAGTTTTAGTTAGATACCACTCTAGATTCCAAGATTGTAGGAATTGATTATGAGTTTGTAATCTATATAAATATAATCTTCATTTTGAAAAATAAAAGTAATGAACAACAGTTCTTATTATTTCTGTTTTACTTCTTATATTCTACTATATGATATTTCTACTTATATTTTTTTAGGTTTTATCATTGTATCAGACCCAAATTGGGCATGACTCCATCATAGGAGTGTCCAAGAAGATGAGAGCATCTTGAGAATTGATTATTGTAAGATGGGAGATAGAGTCTATTGTAGAGATAGTAACTTAAGTATGGTGTGCAAAAGTGTGATTCATATGTTTTGTACATGAACCAAATCTAATTATTTCACTCAAAATGTGAATTAGTGGGGAGGATTTATGTGATAATAATGCAAAATGCAATGAAATTTGTTGTGATTGTAATTACTAATATATTTTGTGTATTTTACATTAAATAATATGTTTTTGCAATCAAACAAAGAGGGAGTTATTATTGTCAATGTTGGTGACATCAAGCTATCCCTAGAAAATATTTTAACTTGGAAAATTTTGGTTGAAATGTTATATATTTGGTTGATAATCACAAGATCTTGGCTTGAATGAGAAAAAAAAATGTTAATATTATAGAATAGGTGATTGGTTCCCTCAATGCAATTAACATTGGAGACTATCTTATTGGTTGGCTAGACTTGAAAAGTATGAAGAAGATGAAAAAGCATCCCAATAAATGATATATATGTTGGGATCATCAAAGAACATGTCAAAAGGTTCTCACTAGAAATATAGTTCCTTGAAATGCCTTGATTTGTGGTATTGAGGAAGGAGAGGTGCTTGAGGTTTCAAAGGAGTGGTGATGTTCTCCTTTCATATTTTAGTGGATGATTTGTTGTAGGGAAGGTCTTGGAGATAACTATTCATCCAAAAGCTACATGTAACTATGTGTTGTCATGAATTTGAAGAATTCAATGTATTACTAATAGTATTGGCAATAGGAGTCTTAGAGGTGTCCAAGTTATATGTTAAGTGTTAGTAAGAGTTGTTGTGGATATAGTCATTAGTGCATTGTCAATTAGTTTTAGGTAGCGATCAAGCTAGATTCCAAGACTATAAGAATTGGTTTTAAGTTTGTAATCTCTATAAATGTACTTTATATTTTGATAATTAAAATTAGTGAACAATATTTATTAATATCTTTATTTTTCTTTGTATATTCTATTTTATTCTTATTTTCTTAGTTTTTATCTTTGGTACATCCCCTATATGGAATGAGATACTTGTTGTACTCTAAAATAATGGCTTCATTTAGAATAGCTAAAATGTAGCTAATGCCTCTATCAAATCCAATAGAGAATTATATGAAATGTAAATAGAATATAATAAGCATACACCATAGAAAATGAAATGGGAAATGAAGTAGGCTAGAGTAGCACTTCAAAAAATGTGGGGCACAAATGCTATGATTTAAGAGTTGGTAATAATGATTAAATATGTTATAATTAATATTTATATATAAAAATTAGGTAAATTAAATATATGGTTTATTTAGTTATAATTTTGATGCAAATAGTTAAATGATACTACAAGTTCATCCATTATGGTGTTGGAGGTTCATGATTTATTGTTAACCCATAAAATGGACTATGTACCTTTTGGGTAAGTTATGTTATTGTGGGCCTAACCTAATGCATAGATATGAACCTATAACTTGTGGACTTAATAAGACACAATAACATAGTTTGAAGCGTATTTTCCTCAATCCTTTGTATCCAAATTCATGTAAGGATAGGTGATGCTTACAAAGACCTTTGGGTATTTAATAGATCATGAGGTTCAATTTCTCCTTTGTCAAGCCCCTAGATGGACTTATTCAATGAAAATAAATCAATGTTGAGAATAATAAGAAAACATGTAATATGAGAATTCCTACCTCATGATTATGCAATGCTAGTGTATTAAATTTTATCCATTTACAAATAGAACTATCCATGTGCTCTTTCATTACACTATATGGTTCTTTCACATTAGGCTTAGTCCTTAATACACCATCCTATTGTATAATTTAGACAATTCATGTTTTTCTCAACTCACAATGATCATCAAATGATGAGGTGGTAAAAATTTTAAATTTAAAGGTTTAAATTTAAAAGTGTGAGGATCATATATGTCAATTTGGAACTAATATAGATTAGTTCCACAACTCTATCTATTTGAACTAAGGTGGGAAAAGGGAATATATAGGAAA
This sequence comes from Sequoia sempervirens, assembly GCA_007258455.2. Taxonomy (NCBI): domain Eukaryota; kingdom Viridiplantae; phylum Streptophyta; class Pinopsida; order Cupressales; family Cupressaceae; genus Sequoia; species Sequoia sempervirens. Next base: position 59,477 of record VDFB02281265.1, read on the forward strand.
TTGAAGTATTATACGGATGAGTAATGATGGAATTCCAAAATAGGTGTCAACATTTTTGAGATTCCATTCAAAATGGATCATATTAAACACTAATTGATGCAATAAAGAAAACCATGTGAGAATGGGTTACAATTTTCACCATTAAATTTTTCCCAACTTTAATTTATATGTGAGATACTATGAGAATGAATATCAAAGTAAAATTATGTAGGCAACATGGAATTAAATATTTTTTAAGCACTCAAAGGATATGGATAAATGTAAAGTGATGAATCATGATGCAAATCATATGTGCAGTCATCCCTTGAGATATTTTTTTGAATAACATACAACTACAATATAAAAGGTTGCAATGTATAGTGTACGTCAAGTATTTAATATTTGAGCATAATCACAACTTGTTGAAAAAAAATTAAAGTAAAAAGGTAAAAAGGAGTAGGACAAGAGACTTCTCCTATTATGAAAACTGATAAAAAAAAAAATATGAAAAGGAATCAACTAGATAGACATAATGTAAAAAGCCTTTATCTAGATATAGTAGTGAAGCTCTACTTAGTAACAAAAAATGATAATAGATCTCATGTAACTACATCACTAAAATCAAATTCATGAAGGAACTTCAATGATAACTTTTCCCCACTCAAATTGGTTGAATATAAAGGATGCAAGGAGTTAGAGATAAGGGTGAAATGTTAGCAACAATTAAATCACATTAAGTGTTTAATATTACCAAAGATAGCATAATAAAAAAGGCACATGAAAAAAAAAAAATGGATAACAATAGGTGTCATCATGTAGGCACAAGAAGCATGCAAAGAGTAATAATGTGTAGCGTCTCATGTAAGCACAATAAGTGTGTAAAGAAAGAGATATTAAAAAGATTGTTTTTCTAAAACTTGAAGAAGTAGTTGCTTTAAGAAAAGAGCTTGAAAGTATCAATGCTCAATCTGGTAAAATTCAGAAATTTGATCATAGTAAAGATCCTACAGGAGTGGCATATGAGGTTGGACAAAGATCTGCAGACAAATCTAAACATGAAACAGTGTTTACTACTTCAGATGGAAAGAAGTTTACAGCCAAGCAAACACCAAGGATGAAGGCTGATCTTGGTTACAGTATTGCTGCATCAAAGGATATCATTGACACTAGAAGAGAATCTAAAGGTATTCATAGAGAAAGGAAAAATTTTCTTTAAATCTTCACATCCTTGGCATGATCATTCATTTAGGTATAATCATTCTTTCCAAGGATTTTGTTATATTTGTAATGACTATGGTCATAAGGAAATTGATTGCATAAGATGGTCAAATATGAATCATTCTAATGTCCCTAGAAATGAGGATGTGGTGTGTTACAACTGTAACAATTTTGGTCACTTGAGAAGAGACTGTAGAATAAATACAAGCGACAATAATGTAGGGAACAATGCTAGAAAAGTTTGTAGGAAGTATTCTATTTCTTAGAACAATCACAAAGTCATTTATTTCAGATGAAATAGCATTGGACATAAAGTACAACAATGCAAATTCAATAGAAAGAGAGGTACTTTAAGCAAACAAGTAAAAAAGTCTTCATTGGAGTGGAGAAGAAAGAGCAATCAAAATGACAAGAAGAGCTATAAAGATGCTTCTGAGAAAACTCCTTGCACACTCCTTGCACAAGAGTTGCCTTGTAGGTCTTGAGAATGAGGTATGACATCTTGTATTTGCTTTTGGTGATATAAAATGTAGGGAAATGGCTTGTAAATGCCACTATTTCATTCTATTTTGAAATACAAGTTAGAAGTACATTAACAGATCTTTGGTGAGGTTGATGCTCAATTACTTGTAAATGCCACTATTTCATTCTATTTTTGAAATACAAGTTAGAAGTACATTAACAGATCTTTGGTGAGGTTGATGCTCAATTCTTAAATTGAGCATCAATCTCACCAAAGATCTGTTAATGTACTTCTAACTTGTATTTCAAAAATAGAATGAAATAGTGGCATTTACAAGCTGTTTCCCTACATCTTATATCACCAAAAGCAAATACAAGATGTCATACCTCATTCTACACTCCATAGGGGTAAAATATATTACCATAATAGACTCCCCCTGAGTCTTTGCTTCTTCTCAAGACCTGGAAGGCAACTCTTGTGCAAGGAGTGCACAAGGAGTTTTCTAAGAAGCATCTTTATAGTTCTTCTTGTCATTTTGATTGCTCTTTCTCCTCCACCCCAATGAAGACTTTTTCACTTATTTGCTTAAAGTACCTATCTTTCTATTGAATCTACATTGTTGTACTTTATGTCCAATGTTATTACATCTGAAACAAATGACTTTGTGATTGTTCTGAGAAATAGAAGACTTCCTATAGACTTTTCCAGCATTGTTCCCCACATTATTGTCACTTGTATTTATTCTACAATCTCTTCTCAAGTGACCAAAATTGTTACAGTTGTAACACACCACATCCTCATTTCTAGGGACATTGGAATGATTCTTATTTGACCGTCTTATGCAATCAATTGCCTTATGACCATAGTCATTACAAACATAACAATATCATTGGAAAGAATGATTATACCTGAATGAATGATCATGCTAAGGATGTGAAGATCTGAAGAATTTTTTCCTTTCTTTATGAATACCTTTAGATTGTCTTCTAGTGTCAATGTTATCCTTTGATGCAACAATACTGTAACCAAGATCAACCTTCATCCTTGGTGTTTGCTTGGCTGTAAACTTCTTTCCATCTAAAGTAGTAAACACTATTTCATGTTAAGATTTGTCTGTAGAGCTTTCTCCAACATCATATCCCACTCCTGTAGGATCTTTAGAAAGCTTTTTCCTGCTCAACATCTCATTCAATATATTAGTACTATGATCAAATTTTTGAATTTTACTAAATTGAGCATTGATACCATTTGTTGGATCTCAGTTGTGTTTATAGTTTGTCCTTGATGACAAAATCCCTTTCAGTTGGTTCTTTTTGATAATCAGTCTCAGTTTGGATCTTTATGCTTTATTATGGCACTTTTTTAATGTCTCTTGGCTATTATAGATAGTTATTTGTTATGATTCAAATTCATGGTGATGAGATCTTTGGTTCATGTTATGAATGCTATTTCTTTGACTGATAGAGTTTGACAGATGGTTTCTTTGTCAAGATGGTTCTCCTTGCACACCATAGGTGTATTTCACATGATTACAAGCCATTTGATTACATTCCTTGAACTCACATTTTTAAAGGCATTACAGATACCTTGGTTCTGACATCTTATTTTTCTAATGCTTTTGGTTGTTTCTCATTCGGGCTTACACTTATCAAAGTGAGAATGGCAGGGTCTCCCCAATCCATTTCTTTGATAAACATCTGTGTTTCCTATCGGCAAGACGTTTCTGATGTCATAACAATTTGATTTTATATACAGGCAGCTTTCAGCGTGACAATGATCATGGTCTTGGCGATAGAAGAAAAATCTATTGAAATGAGTATTTTTCACCACTAAGAGTTCTTTCCGAATGAGTCGGGTCTCACTGACTAATACATGAGGTGGTGCATTAGTGTAAGTAATCCCTATTAGCATGTTGTTTCATCGAGCGCTTTGTGTCTTGGCGACTAGCACAAAAAAGTTCATATCCGCAAGACTTATTTGATGTCACAGTGATCAGGATCCATCTCCAGGTATCTATCCGCGTGACATTCTCTTTTGTTTCGGTGACAGAAAAGGATTATATCAGCATAAGTTATACTGTCAGTATGTGGTCACAGCAAAATTGCTTTGTCTCACCAATTGGAGGTTGAATGGGAACATATCAGCAAGAGTTTAAGGCTACGATTAAGGGTCATAGCGAAAAGGGTTATGTGACGAGGGGCAAACCCGAGACACAAAATAACACTCACAGAATAATATTTTATTCAAAAATATTGAACTCTTACATGCAGAGGATCTTAAATCCCCAAGCTCTATATTACATGCAAATTACAAACTTACAAAAAATTACCTAGATCCCCTTTTCCCAGCATGCAAACTTCTTTCCCCAAAAAAAGGTTAAAAAAAATTAGAAACTAGCCCATAAATAGACCCATTTTGTTTTGGAACCAAAAAAAATGTTTGAGATAAGTGTTTTGGCGGTTTGGCGCCAAAATTACAATTTGAAATTCAAGTTTAAATTCACATTTGAAAATTAGCACATTTCTAAAATATGCACAAACTTCCAGTAGCCATAACTTTTAATCTGACCGTCGGATATTCAATGATAATACCTTTTCGGAAAGCTCTCGAAAAGATGATTTTCTATAAAGTAGGCCTTTGGCAGACTACTTTGGCATTTCCGCAAATTTTCAGGCCCATCCGGGATCGTGTAGTGCCTCAAACTGAGCTCGGAAGGTTTTTTTAGGGCAAAAAGCTGAAATTGGAACTTGAATAACTTTCAAATCGTGAATGATCTTGACCTGATTCTTTCACCAGACTGTGTAACTTTTTCATTCTGAACCTTCCCATAAATTTATGTCTTCCCACGACTTCAAATTGAAACCTGCTAAAAATAGTAGTTGAGTAGAAAAAGCAGAAAAGCAGTTCTGAAAGTTGGAAACTCTTATTCGACGAAAAGGGTATCCAGAAATGGAAAAACATCTACAAAAAGAAAACAACAAGAACATAAATGGAAAACATCTATTTGGGTGATGCAAGATTTCCCTCACATCACTAGATGCTCCTGCATCAGACACCTAGGGTAATTTGAGAAGTGACCTCGTCACGTCTCAGATGGTTGAGGAAAACCTAAATGGTCAACCTCTACCTTAGACAACCAAGATGAGTCTTCTACAGGCCTTCCTCTCCACTTCACCAGATATTCCTCATACTGCCTGTTTCGGGTACTCCTTCCCACACAGCTATCCAGGATTTCTTCAATCTCCTCCTTTTCTAGAGTAGGTGTTGGAATACCACACTGTTCCATTACTGGTACTTCTCTGCGCCACCTTCATGATACTCTAATAGATCTAAAATATTGAACATAGGAGAAATGTTGACTCCATCTAGCAACTCTACCTCATATGCATTACCTAAATCATGCCTCTTCACAATTTTACAGGGACCAAACTTCTTCACCTTTAGTTTGTTATAGGATCCCACTGGAAACCTTTCTTTCCTCAAGTGGACCATCACTTCATCACCAATCTGAAACTCCTTATACCTCCTCTTCTGATCTGCCTTAGCCTTATACTACATATTCATCTTATTAATATGTTCTCTGACATTCTCATGCATATTCTTAATGTGCTCTACAAATTCTTCGGCTTTAGCACTAGTCTTCTTCTCTTGGTCCATCTTCCTCAATTTTGGAGCAGTCCTGGGACTGCCTCCATACACAATCTGGAATGGTGATCTACCAGTACTTCTATTGACATAATTGTTGTAAGAAAATTCTGCCTGGGGTAAGATCAAGTCCCATCCCTTAGGTTTATCTCCTACCAAGCATCTCAGTAGGTTACCCAAACTTCTATTCACAACCTCAATCTGCCCATCAGTTTGCGGATGGTGTGCAAAACTGAACTTTAACTCTATTTTCAACTTCTTCCACAAGGTCCTCCAAAAGTATCCAACAAATTTTGTGTCACGATCTGAGACTATACTCTTTGGCAAACCATGTAGCCTCACCACCTCTCTGAAGAACAAGTCAGCAATGTGGACTGCATTATGGGTCTTCTGGCATGGGATGAAATGTGCCATCTTCGAAAACCTATCAACTACCACAAATACTGAATCATTCCCTCTCTGTGTCCTTGGAAAAGCAAGAACAAAGTCCATACTTATATCCTCCCATGGCCTCTCTGGTATAGATAAGGGCTGATACAACCCAATATTTTGGCTCACTCCTTTAGCCATTTGACATACCTTGCAACTCTGTACAAACTTCTTCACATTTTGTGATAACTAAGGCCAATAATAATGCCCATTGATAATGGCAATGGTCTTATCCTGACCAAAATGTCTTTCCATTCCTCCACTATGCTTCTCCTTTATCAGGTTGTCCCTCATAGAACTCCTTGGAATACACAATTGACTTCCCTTAAACAACATTCCATCCTAGATTATGAAATCCAGCCACTTTGTCCTGTCAACTATAACAGGCTCCTTGCAAGCTTTCCAAGCCTCTGTAAAATCAGGATCTTCAGGATACAATGTCTTGAGTTCATTGAACCCAACCATTTCAATCTGCATCTCTGTCAACAATTTTTGCCGTCTACTTAAGGCATCTACAACCCTATTTGACTTGCCACTCCTATTCTTTAAAACAAAGGTATAACTCTGCAAAAATTCTACCCATTTCATATGCCTCTGATTTAACTTTCCTTGACTACTCAGATACTATAATGCTTAATGATCCATAAACAAAACAAATTCCTTTGGCAACAAATAATGTCTCCATTTCTTTAATGCTTGAACTATTGCATAAAATTCTTGATCATACATAGAGTACTTTCTCTTTGCATCATTTAACTTTTCACTAAAGTAGGCAATGGGCATACCTTCTTGGCTCATCACTGCTCCAATGGCACAACCACTAGCATCACAATGCACCTGAAACACCTTATTGAAATCCAGGAGGGCTAAAATTGGTTGCTCTATCACCTTCTGCTTCAACAAATCAAAACTCCTCGTTGCTCCAGTACTCCACTTGAACTCTTTTCTATCCCCTCTCATTATTTCAGTCAGGGGTGCACAAATACTACTGAAGTTTCTAATGAACTTTCTATAAAAACTGGCCAAACCATGGAAAGATCTCACCTTAGTAGCAGTTCTTGGGGTAGGCCATTCTAGAATAGCCTTCATCTTCTCTGGGTCCATCTCCAGACCCTCTGTTGAGACAACGAACCCCAAGTACACTAACTCCTTTTTAACAAAACTACACTTTTTCAAGTTTATCAACAGTTTCTCCTCTCTCAACCTCTCAAAAACCCTAAGAATATGCTTTAAATGCTCATCCAAGTTCTTATTGAAAATTAAAATATCATCTAAATACACTGACAAAATTTCCCAGAAACTCTTTCAGTACCTCATTCATGAGCCACATGAATGTGCTCGATGCATTGGTTAGCCCAAAAGGCATGACTAACCACTCATATAGGCCCTCTTTGGTCTTGAAGGCAGTCTTCCATTCATCTCCCTCACGAATCCAAATCTGTTGATATCCACTTTTCAGATCTATCTTTGTGAAGTATTGAGCTCCACTCAAATAATCCATCAAGTCATCCATCCTTGGCAAGGGAAATTTGTACTTGATTGTTATCTTATTTATGGATCAAGAGTCTATACACATCCTCCACTCCCCCTCCTTCTTTGGTACTAGTACTGTAGGTACTGCACAGGCACTCAGACTCTCTCGAATCAAACCCTTCCTCAACAAATCCTGAACTTGTCTGTTCAACTCCTCATTTTCCATCTAGGAGTCATTCTATGAGCTGCCTTATTCGGCAAACTAGCTCTAGGGATCAAGTCAATCTGATGACTAATCTTCTTCATTGGTGGTAAACCCTCAAGTATGTTATCAGAAATAATCTCCTGAAACTCATCCAGTAGTCCAGAAACTTCTACTAGTACCTTCTCACTACCTTCCTTATCCATTCTAGCAATCAATGCATAACACATATGCTCATGCTTCATGCCTTCTAAAAATTTCCTTCCATCAACAAAAAAAATTCTAGCACTACTGCATACCTTTTCTTCATCCTTCTTTAGGGGTTTCAACTTATGGGAGACTCCATCCTTCATCAAGGAATAAGTGTTTGCATGGCCGTCATGTACAGCCCGCCTATCAAACTGCCATGGCCCCCCCAACAACATGTGACATGCATCCATGGAGATGATATCACAGAGTACCTCATCACGATTGCTTCCGATCTTGAACTTCACTAGGCACTACTCATTGACCAGAACTTTGTGGTCTTTTTGCAACCAGGCAATGTGATATGGGTGTGGATGCTTTTTCCTCTTCAGCTCTAACTTCGTAACCATTTCTTCTGACACCAAATCATTGGTGCTCCCACTATCAATAATGACTTCACAACATTTTTCTTCACACTTGCACCTTGTGCAGAACAGATTCTTCCTCTGTTCTGGCTCCTTCTCTTCAGTCATGAGGGCTCTTCTAACCACTAGGAATTACCCCCTTTCAGCTTCATTTGAATGCTTGGATTGCACCTCCTCATCTGCATGTGCAACCCTTCAACAACCTTCTGGTCTTCTGTTTGTCCTTCCTTGGTGTTGTGGAAATTCATAGGCTCGATGCCCTTCTTCACCACAATGGAAACAAGTTCCTCTGAAACCACCTCTTCCAGGCCCTAGCCCAGATCTTCCTCATCCTCTACCTCTTTGATCACCACTATTTTGATCATGAGCGCGGTAGAAATTGTCATTCCTCTGGCTTTGACTGGTACCCACATCTTCATTTTTCTTTTCATCCTCATTTCGGCTCCCAAAAGATCTTCCAATACCCCTTCTCCTTTGACCTCCTTGGCCTTTTTTCTTGCTATCAAATATTTTGTTCAGCTTCTCCTCAACTTTTAGAGAAAATGGATATGCATCCTCAATGGTAGTCATTCTAACTAGGCTTAGCTCCTCTTGAATGCTTGGTCATAACCCATTAAGATAACGGGCTACCTTCTCCTTGTTGGCCTCTGCATGGCCTATTTTGATGATCATCTTGTGAAAATATTCTATGTATTCTTTCACAAATCTACTTCATTGCTTTAGTCCTTGCAATTTCTTCAGCAGATCTAACTCGTAGTCCATTGGTATGAACTGCTTCTTCAGTTTCTCCACCATGCAATCCCAATTGTTGATCTTTCCTTTTCCTCTTTGATTTCTCTCCAACTGGACCTCTTTCCACCAAATATTGGCATGGCCCTTCAGCTTCATTTTTGTAAACTTAACTCGATCTAGGTCCTCTACTTCTTCATACTCAAAGTATTCTTCTAGCTCGTTGATCCAATCGATCAACTCTTCTGGATTTAGACTTCCGGAATAACTGGGGACTTCTATTCTAGGTCTTTTTCCAATCTTCGAAATGGCCCTAATCAGCTACATTTGATCTCGATCAATAGCTTCTTCTTTGTCTTCTACATATGTGTCTTCCACCTCTTCTTCATCCTTGCTTTCTCCTCTCCTTCCCAGGTCTAACCCTCATCTCATTTGTTCCTGCAATGCATCGATTTGTCTCTGGAGGGCTCTGTAACCCTCAGCTACCAATGGATCTCTCCCATCAGCATTTCTGCCACCTCTGCCACCTCTTCCACCACCATGCCTACCAGGCATCACTTTTGTAGGCATCTTGAATACCTCAAACCCACAACCATGGCCTTGGTGCAAACTGCCTCACAATCAGCGATCTGTTCACACGCTCAAGAAAACCTACTCTGGTACCACCTGATGAGGGAGCAAACCCGAGACACAAAATAACACTCACAAAATAATATTTTATTCAAAAATATTAAACTCTAATATCTAGAGGATCTCAAATCCCCAAGCTCTGTATTACATGCAAATTACAAACTTACAAAAAATTACCCAGATCCCCTTTTTGCAGCATGCAAACTTCTTTCCCCAAAAAAAAGTTACTCAAAAATTAGAAACTAGCCCATAAATAGACCCATTTTGGTTTGGAACCAAAAACAACATTTGAGATAAGTGTTTTGGTGGTTTGGCACCAAAATTACAATTTGAAATTCAAGTTTGAATTCACATTCAAAAATTAGCACATTTCTAAAATATGCACCAACTTCCAGTAGCCATAACTTTTAATCCGACTGTTGGATCTTCAATGATAATACCTTTTTCCGAAAGCTCTCGAAAAGATGATTTTCCATAAAGTAGGCCTTTGGCAGACTACTTTGGCATTTCCACAAATTTTCAGGCCCATCCGAGATCATTTAGTTCCTTAAACTGAGCTCAGAAAGTTTTTTTAGGGCAAAAAACAGAAACTGGAACTTGAATAACTTTCAAATCATGAATGATCTTGACCTAGTTCTTTCACCAGACTATGTAACTTTTTCATTATGAACCTTTGCTTAAATTTTTGTCTTCCCATGACTTCAAATTGAAACCTACTAAAAATAGCCATTGAGCAAAAAAAGCAAAAAAGTAGTTCTAAAAGTTGGAAACTCTTATTCGACGAAAAAGGTATCCAAAAATGCAAAAACATCTACAAAAAGCAAACAATAGGAACATAAATGGAAAACATCTTTTTGGGTGATGGAAGATTTCCCTCACACCACTAGATGCTCCTGCATCATTATGTCTCCTCGACTAATGCATGTGGAACTCTATCTACAAGAGTGTTGTATTTGGTATGTAGTCTCACTGAAGACACATTATCTAACTGACCGTGCATCAAAAGGTTTTATCAGCAAAGGTTGTGGCTTCGATGAAATTTCATAGCAATTTTGTGGTGTCTTACTGACTTGTACACAAAGGTTATATCGGTAAGAATTAGAGTCATCGGTCTAGGGTCATAGCAAGTTTGTAATGTCTCAGTGACTCAGAGTGGATAAACCATTTTGGTATAACTCGTGTGCATCGAAGAGAGAGGTCTCAACGACTGACCTTCGGTCTCGCTGATGGAACACAAAAGGTCTTTGTCAGCATAGGATCAATCTTGTCTCAGTGACACAGAAGATGGTTGGTGACTTTCAGTATGACTCAAGCATTCTACGAGAGGTCTCCCTGACGACGGTATGCTATAACGACACTCATAAGATAGAAGGCTCATCGGCAAGAAAAACCATGTGTCACAGCAACCAATGTGTATCATGTGGTCTTTCGTTGAAACATGGGGCAATCTACATAACATCTCCTCGACAGCAGAATGTCACAACAACAAACAAAGGGATGACTGATAGTGATAAAGTTGCTTTCGGCATAGGTATTGAATTATTACGGTGAAATTTTTGATCATGAGGGCTCTCAACAAAACAAAGACTTATCTACAAGATGTCTCTTCGATATCAAAAGGCTAAAGTGATAGTGAATGAAACAAAAGGGAACGTCTCGGTGAGAAAGACTCTTGTGTCTCAGCGACTGAAACAAATTTAACAGAAATGTGATCTTGAGAAAACATAAAGATCTTTGATATGGTTTCTCCCCGACAATAGGTCATGGTGACACACAAGGACCAAATGAGCAATCAACGTTATAATTGCCTTCGGAAGGACTATCTGGATGTCTTGGTGAATGATTAACAAACTTTGTCTCTGAGGCCAACATGTGAAATTCTTTGTATAGTTGTAGGCCGACATCATTGCTTGGCCTCGAATCTTAGAGCGGTTACATGGCTAAATATTCTCTAAGAATTCAAAGGTTATGGTTCTCAGCTTGTGGGCATTCATAGTATTGATATAATGGATTATTTGCAGCCCTTTGGATAGGCGTTACTCTTGATTTTTGCCATCATCTACAGATTGTAATTATTCAGCTTCAGTTTCTAAAATTGGCAAGTGAGTTTCAGATTCTTGTAAAAAATGCATTCTTTGAAGACTTTCATTATGATAGACATACTTCAAATGTATATAAAAACCCATGTTGAAAAGAGTGTAGGTTCTCTAGTTGTAATCCTTAGGGTATTTTGTAGACGAGAAAACAAAGAAATATGTGCTTAACTAAAAATAGAGAAATCCTCTGATAGTATTATTGTAATTCTGAAATCTGAGTAAGGGGTTGGTGCTCCTTGAGATTGGTGTCTCTAAATGAGAGGTTGGTGCTCCTTGAGTTGGTGCTCAGAAATTAGGCTATAAGGCATTGTTAATAGTGGTTTTTCAAGATTAAGCTAGTCAGGCAGTTTAGGAGTGGTTTTTCTACCCTAGGAGGGTTTTCCACTCGACAAATCTTTTGTCTCTTTGTTCTTTTGTGTTCTCACTGCTTTTCTGTGTTGTTGTTGTTTCAGTTCACTATTGGGATTATTACTGTTCTCAATTCTTTTTATGAATGATTACATTCAACTCATGAATGCATTAATCAGAGTAATATTGAGATCAAATTTGAGCTATGTTTTGGAAAATGCAAGATATCTCACTCAAATCATATTTTCATAAGTTGTCCAATAGACTGAGTTAATGTTGTCATATATTTGTGCTTTCGAAAGTAATTGCTCTACTCTATTGTTGAAAGAAAAGGAAATCAGAATGACAAATCTTGGTCGAAGTTGAAAAAGTGTTGACACTGATTCACCCCCCCTCTCAATATATGTCCATAACTCCAACAATTGGTATAAGAGTGTACGGTCCTCTGTTAGGTCTAAACCATCTAGGATTGTTCATGGTTTCTTGGAGTACTTTGGTTAATATGGGAAAGAACAGAAGGAATAAGGGAAAAAGATGTTCTTAGCAAAATGTTATTCATCATGTTCAACCTAAATCTGGTATAAGTAGCAACGAGGAAGAGTTCATAAACAGTAGCACTAAAATGGTAGAGTATCCTAGATCTAGAACTCCTTAGTTCAAAGAAACAAACTTTATTATATGGAAACATAGGATGGAAACATACTTACTTTCTTTAGGATCTGAAGTGTGGGTAGTAGTTGAAAAGGGTTGTACTACATTTTCAACATCTCCTTCCACTCTTGAGGAGATCAAAGCTCTTGAATTCAATACAAGAGCTATAAATGCTATTTTTAATAACTTGCCAAAGAAACTCATTACAAAAGTCATTCATTGTAGAGTAGTGCTAAGGAAGTTTGGGACAAGTTGACTGAAATGAATCAGAATAGTGAGTTACAAGAAGAGATATCTTTTGATACTGAAATAAGTTGTGAAACATCTAAGAGTGAAGAAGGTGTAAACCTTCATAGTTTTGAAACAAAGTCCAAGGAGATCATAAATGAATATTTAAATGATCAAGAAACTTGTGTAAAAGTGGATCAATCTTTGGGTGAAGTTAACTCTGAATAGGAATATGATGAACCAGAAAGTGAGGTTGATTTGGAAGGTGAACTACTATGTGCCTTAGATACAATTAAGCACCTTAGAAAGGAAAACCAGTTTTTAACAAGATAGTTTCAACAAGTAGAGAGTCTGGAAGTCAATTTAAAAGACAAGGATGAATTGTGTAATAAACTAGAAAATGAGATTGATTCTTTAAAGAAATGTTCAGATAATGATTTTGTTTTAAAAGAACTAACTCTTAAGGACAATATGATTATTAGTCAGAAAATTGAAATTGAAGAATATAAGAGGATTGCAGATGTTGTGAGTTCTGATTTGGAGATTAAAAAGATTGTTTGTCTAAAACTTGAAGAAGAAGTAGTTTCTTTAAGAAAAGAGCTTGAATGTATCAATGCTCAATCTGGTAAAATTCAAAAATTTGATCATAGTACTAATATATTGAATGAGATGTTGAGTAGGAAAAAGCATTCTAAAGATCCTACAAGAGTGGGATATGAGGTTGGAAAAAGCTCTATAGACAAATCTAAACATGAAACAATGTTTACTATTTTGATGGAAAGAAGTTTATAGCCAAGCAAACATCAAGGATGAAGGTTGATCTTGATTATAGTATTGGTGCATGAATGGATAACATTGACACTAGAAGACAATCTAAAGGTATTCATAGAGAAAGGAAAAATGTCTTTAGATCTTCACATCCTTGGCATGATCATTCATTCAGGTATAATCATTCTTTCCAAGGATATTGTTATGTTTGTAATGACTATGGTCATAAGGCAATTGATTGCATAAGATGGTCATATAAGAATCATTCTAATGTCCCTAGAAATGAGGATGTGGTGTGTTACAACTGTAACAATTTTGGTCACTTGAGAAGAGACTGTAGAATAAATACAAGTGACAATAATGTAGAGAACAATGCTGGAAAAGTTTGTAGGAAGTCTTCTATTTCTCAGAAAAATCACAGAGTCATTTATTTCAGATGTAATAACATTGGACATAAAGTACATCAATGTAGATTCAATAGAAAGACATGTACTTTAAGCAAACAAGTGAAAAAGTCTTCATTGGAGTGGAGAAGAAAGAGCAATCAAAATGACAAGAAGAGCTATAAACATGCTTTTGAGAAAACTCCTTGTGCACTCCATGCACAAGAGTTGCCTTCCAGGTCTTGAGAAGTAGCAAAGACTCAGGGGGAGTCTATTATCGTAATATGTTTTACCCCTATGGAGTCTAGAATGAGGTATAACATATTGTATTTTCTTTTGGTGATATAAGATGTAGAGAAATGGCTTGTAAATGCCACTATTTCATTCTGTTTTTGAAACACAAATTAGAAGTACATTGACAGATCTTTGGTGGGGTTGATTCTCAATTGTTAAGGTGCTAATGAATCTAGTGTCTTGCCAGTAAACTAGACAGTATTTTGAAGGATCTCATTTGTGTTTATAGTTTGTCCTTGATGACAAAATCCCTTTTAGGTGGTTCTCTTTGATGATCAGTCTCAGTTTGGATCTTTATGCTTTATTATTTCACTTCTTTAATGTCTCTTAGTTATTATAGATAGTTATTTGTTATGATTCAAATTCATGGTGATGACATATTTGGTTCATGTTATGAATGTTATTTCTTTGAATGATAGAGTTTGATAGATGGTTTCTTTGTCAGGATGGTTCTCCTTGCACACCATAGGTGTATTTCACATGATTAGAAGCCATTTGATTACATTCCTTGAACTCACATTTTTAAAGGCATTATAGTTACCTTGGTTCTGACATATTATTTGTCTAATGTTTTTGGTTGTTTCTCATTCGGGATTACACTTATTGGCGTGAGAATGGCAGGGTCTCCCCAATCCATTTCTCTGATAAACATCTGTGTTGCCTATAGGCAAGACATTTCTGATGTCATAACGATTTGATTTTTCATACAGGCAGCTTTCAGCATGACATTGATCATGGTCTTGGCGACAAAAGAAAAGTCTATCAGCATGAGTATTTTTCACTGCTAAAAGGTCTTTTCGAATGAGTCAGGTTTCACCGAATAATACATGAGGTGGTGCATCGGCATAAGTAATCCCTATCAGCATGTTTCATCAAGCGCTTTGTGTCTTGGCGATCATCACAAGAAAGTTCGTATTGGAAAACTTATTTGATGTCACAGCTATCGGGATCCATCTCTAGGCATCTATTGGCGTGACATTCTCTTTTGTTTCAGTGACAGAAAAGGATTATATGGGCATAAGTTATACCATCGACATGTGGTCACAGTGAAATTGCTTTGTCTCACCGATCAGAGATTGAATGGGAACATATCAGCAAGATTTTAAGGCTTTGGTGAAGGGTCATAGCGAAAAGGGTTATGTCTCCTCGACTAATGCATGTGGAAGTCTATCGGGAGGAGTGTTGTATTCGGTATGTGGTCTCACCAAATACATATTGTCTCACCAACCATGCACCGAAAGGTCTTATCGGCAAAGGTTTTGGCTTCGATGAAATGTCATAGCAATTTCGTGGTGTCTTACTGACTTGTGCACAAAGGTTATATTGGTAAGAGTTAGAGTCATCGATATAGGGTCACAACGAGTTTGTAATGTCTCAGCGACTCAAAGTGGATAAAGCATTTTGGTATGACTCATGTGCATCGAAGAGAGGTCTCGGTGAGTGACCCCCAGTCTCGCCGATGGAACACAAAAGGTCTTTGTTAGCATAGGATCAATCTTGTCTCAGCGACACAGAAGATGGTTGGTGACTTTCAATATGACTCAAGCATTCTATGAGAGGTCTCCCTAATGACGGTATGCTATAGCGACACTCATAAAATAGAAGGCTCATTGGCAAGAAAAACCATGTGTCACGGTGACCAATGTGTATCATGTGGTCTTTCGGTGAAACGTGGGGAAATCTACACAATGTCTCCCCAATAGCATAATGTCACAGCGACAAACAGAGGGATGACTAACAGTGATAAAGTTGCTTTCGGCATAGGTATTGAATTGTCACGGGGACATGTTTGATCGCGGGGGCTCTCGGAAAAACAAAGACTTGTCTACAAGATGTCTCTCCAATATCAAAAGGCTATAGTGATAGTGAATGAAACAAAAGGGCATGTATCGGTGAGAAAGACTCTTGTGTCTCAGTGACTGAAACAAATTTAATAGAAATGTGATCTCTGGAAAACATAAAGATCTTCGATATGGTTTCTCCCTGACGGAAAAAGGTCATGGCGACGTACAGGGACCAAACGAGTGATCAACGTTATAATTTCCTTCGGCAGGACTATCTAGATGTCTTGGTGAATGATTAACAAACTTTATCTCTAAGGCCGACATGTGAAATTCTTTGTATACTTGTAGGCTAACATCATTGGTTGGCATCGAATCTCAGAGTGGTTACATGGCTGAATATTCTCTGAGAATTGGGAGGTTATGGTTCTCAGCTTGTGGGAAATCGTGGTTTTGAAATAATGGATTATTTGTAGCTCTCTAGATAGGCGTTACTCTTGATTTTTGCCATCATCTACAGATTGTCATTATTCAGCTTCAGTTTCTAAAATTGGCAAGTGAGTTTCAAATTCTTGTGAAAAACACATTCTTTGAAGACTTTCATTATGACAGACATACTTCAAATGTATATAAAAACCTGTGTTGAAAAAGAGTGTAGGTTCTCTGGTTGTAATCCTTAGGGTATTCTGTAGATGAGAAAATAGAGAAATATGTGCTTAACTGAAAACAGAGAAATCCTCTGATATTATTATTGTAATTCTGAAATCTGAGTAAGGGGTTGGTGCTCCATGAGATTGTTGTCTCTAAATGAGGGGGTTGGTGCTCCTTGAGTTGGTGCTGAGAAATTAGCCTATAAGGCATTGTTAATAGTGGTTTTTGAATATTAAGCCAATAAGGCAGTTTAGGAGTGGTTTTTCTACCCTAGGAGGGTTTTCCACTCGACAAATCTTTTGTCTCTTTGTTCTTCTGTGTGCTCACCACTTTTCTATGTTGTTGTTGTTTCAGTTCACTGTTACGATTATTACTTTTCTCAATTCTTTTTATGAATGATTGCATTCAACTCATGAAAGCATTAATCAGAGTAATATTGAGATCAAATCTAAGCTATGTTTTGGAAAATGCAAGATATCTCACTCAAATCATATTTTCATAAGTTTTCTAATAGACTAAGTTAATGTTGTCATATCTTTGTGCTTTCAAAACTGATTACTCTACTCTTTTGTTGAAAGAAAAGGAAATCAGAATGAAAAATCTTGGTCGAAGTTGAAAAAGTGTGGACACTGATTCACCCCCCCTCTCAGTGTCTGTCCATAACTCCAACAATTGGTATCAGAGCATAGGGTCCTCTATTAGGTCTAAACCACCTAGTATTGTTCCTGGTTTCTTGGAGTACTTTGGTTAATATGGGAAAGAACAGAAGGAATAAGGGAAAAAGATGTTCTCAGCAAAATGATATTGATCATGTTCAACCTGAATCTCTGTATAAGTAACAATGAGGAAGAGTTCATAAATAGTAGCTCTGAAATGGTAGAGCATCCTGGATCTAGAACTCCTTAGTTCAAAGAAACAAACTTTATTATATGGAAACATAGGATGGAAACATAGTTAATTTCTTTAGGATCTAAAGTGTGGGCAGCAGTTGAAAAGGGTTGTACTACATCTACAACATCTCCTTCCACTCTTGAGGAGATGAAAGCTCTTGAATTCAATACCAGAGCTATAAATGCTATTTTTAATAACTTTCCAAAGAAACTCATTACATAATTCATTCATTATAGTAGTACTAAGGAAGTTTGGGACAAGTTCACTGAAATGAATCAGAATAGTGAGTTACAAGAAGAGATATATTTCGATATTGAAATAAGTTGTGAAACATCTGAGAGTGAAGAAGGTGTAAACCTTCATAGTTTTGAAGAGAAGTCCAAGGATATTATAAATGAATATTTAAATGATCAAGAAACTTGTGTAAATGTAGATCAATCTTTGGGTGAAGTTAACTTTGAATGGGAATATGATGAACCAGAAAGTGAGGTTGATTTGGAAGGTGAACTCCTATGTGCCTTAGATACAATTAAGCACCTTAGAAAGGAAAACCAGTTTTTAACAAGATAGCTTCAGCAAGAAGAGAGTCTAGAAGTCAAGTTAAAAGACAAGGATGAATTGTGTAATAAACTAGAAAATGAGATTGATTCTTTAAATAAATGTTTAGATAATGATTCCTTGTTAAAAGAACTAACTCTTAAGGATGATATGATTATTAGTCAGAAAATTGAAATTGAAGAATATAAGAGGATTACAGATGTTGTGAGTTCTAATTTTGAGATTAAAAAGATTGTTTGTCTAAAACTTGAAGAAGAAGAAGTTGCTTTAAGAAAGAGCTTTAAAGTATCATTGCTTAATCTAGTAAATTTTAGAAATTTGATCATAGTACTAATATATTGAATGAGATGTTGAGTAGGAAAAAGCATTCTAAAGATCCTACAGGAGTGGCATATGAGGTTGGACAAAGCTCTGCAGACAAATCTAAACATGAAACAATGTTTACTACTTTAGATAGAAAGAAGTTGACAGCCAAGCAAACACCAAGGATGAAGGTTGATCTTGGTTACAGTATTGCTGCATGAAAGGATAACATTGACACTAGAAGACAATCTAAAGGTATTCATAGGGAAAGGAAAAATGTCTTCAAATCTTCACATCCTTGGCATGATCATTCATTCAGGTATAATCATTCTTTCCAAGGATATTGTTATGTTTGTAATGACTATGGTCATAAGGCAATTGATTGCATAAGATGGTCAAATAAGAATCATTCTAATGTCCCTAGAAATGAGGATGTGGTGTGTTACAACTGTAACAATTTTGGTCACTTGAGAAGAGACTGTAGTATAAATACAAGTGACAATAATGTAGGGAACAATGCTAGAAAAGTCTGTAGGAAGTCTTCTATTTCTAAGAACAATCACAAAGTCATTTGTTTTAGATGTAATAACATTGGACATAAAGTACAACAATGCAGATTCAATAGAAAGACAGGTACTTTAAGCAAACAAGTGAAAAATTATTCATTGGAGTGGAGAAGAAAGAGCAATCAAAATGACAAGAACAACTATAAAGATGCTTCTGAGAAGACTCCTTGTGCACACCTTGTACAAGAGTTGCCTTCCATATTTTTAGAAGAAGCAAAGACTCAGGGGGAGTCTATTATGGTAATATTTTTTACCCCCTATGGAGTCTAGAATGAGGTATGACATCTTGTATTTGCTTTTCGTGATATAAGATGTAGAGAAATGGCTTGTAAATGCCACTATTTCATTTTGTTTTTGAAATAAAAGTTAGAAGTACATTGACAAATCTTTGGTGAGGTTGATGCTCAATTCTTAAGGTGCTAATAAATCTAGTGTGTTGCTAGTAAACTAGACAGTATTTTGAAGGAAGAGAAATGTCTTAAATTCCTTAACCTTTTTGTTATTTCTAACAAAGGTAATCATCTGATTTGAAAGGTAATGGATAAATATCTGCATTAAGGAATGTTTTTGCTTGGTCTAATGGTTGACAGTTTTTAGAAGTTTTTGGAAGGATAGTGCACTTTGTTTTCTAATGAACCTTTTGGATGCTTGGGTTTTTGAAATAATGGTATGTCCTTATGACATCTTTGAGTGGTGTGGAGACATATAGATGAGTTCCTCAATATATCAAAATTAAGAAAGCCTTTGTTCTGAAGTGATGTCGATGCATTTATCTTTGGAGACCAGTGATTGAAAAACATGTTTGATGTTATGAGTTATTTCTGTGATGATCCTATTCGGTGTTGTGTGAGGGCTGAGATTAACTATCTTTGGTATTTTTCATTGTTCTTGGTGTGGTAATAGAAGTTCTCATATGGACTGAGGTTGGGTGTACAAGAACAGATTGACAATGAATTATGCAGTATACATACATGCTTTCAAGTTATATTTTGTGTATGAAAGGAGTAAAATGATGTGTGTCGATTGAAGAAGAATAACTAGTATCATTGGTCTTTGCTGTGTTTTATCATGGATAGTGACTAAGGTTACTTGTGCTGAGAAGAGGATGGTCGTTTGTGCTCAAATTCTGGTATTTCTAGATTGAAGTTAATCAAATTGAATGTGGAGTAGGTGATCTTGAATGTACCTTGATCGAACATGACAAAGAAGGTGGTATGTTCAAGTAACAGGTCTTCAATCTTCAGGTATCAATTTGGTTTGTTACATTATAATATTTTGGTACCTCTGCTTTGGCATTGATGATATGGACCGAGATTCTTGAAAAGGACATATTGTTATCAGCATGTTACAATCTTACTACTCTCCTACAAATATGTCTGCTGCACTATTGCTCTATTTGCAACAAGTTCTTATGGTATTTGTTTGGCTTCTCAGTTTTGTTTTATGGCAATGCACATTCTTCTCTTCTATTCTTTGCCATTGAGGCAAAAAGGGGGAGAGTCATTTGTGTTTTCCCATCAAGGACAAAGGGGGAATTTTTTGGATCTCAATTGTGTTTATATTTTGTCCTTGATGAAAAAATCCCTTTCAGTTGGTTCTCTTTGATGATCAGTCTCAGTTTGGATCTTTATGCTTTATTATGGCACTTCTTTAATGTCTCTTGGCTATTACAGACAGTTATTTGTTATGATTCAAATTCATGGTGATGAGATGTCTGGTTAATGTTATGAATGCTATTTCTTTTACTGACAGAGTTTGACAAATGGTTTCTTTGTCAGGATGCTTCAACTTGCACACCACAGGTGTATTTCACATGATTACAAGCCATTTGATTACATTCCTTGAACTCACATTTTTAAAGGCATTATAGTTACCTTACTTCTGACATCTTATTTGTCTAATGTTTTTGGTTGTTTCTCATTCAGGCTTACACTTATCGGTGTGAGAATGGTAGGGTCTCCCTGATCCATTTCTCTAATAAATGTCTGTGTTGCCTATCGGCAAGACATTTCTGATGTCATAACGATTTGATTTTACATATAGGCAGCTTTTGGAGTGACATTTATCGTGGTCTTGGCGACAAAAGAAAAGTCTATCGGCATGAGTATTTTTCACTGCTAAGAGGTCTTTCCGAATGAGTCAGGTCTCACCGACTAATACATGAGGTGGTGCATCGGCGTAAGTAATCCCTATCGGCATGTTCTTTCATCAAGCGCTTTGTGTCTTGGCGACCGGCACAAGAAAGTTCATATTGGAAACACTTATTTGATGTCACAGTGATCGAGATCCATCTCTAGTCATCTCTCAGCGTGACATTCACTTTTGTTTTGGCGATAGAAGAGGATTATATTGGCATAAGTTATATCATCGGTATGTGGTCATAGGGAAATTGCTTTGTCTCACCGATCAGAGCTTGAATGGGAACATATCGGCAAGAGTTTAAGGCTTCGATGAAGGGACATAGCGAAAAGGGTTATGTCTCCCTAACTAATGCATGTGGAAGTCTATCGGCAGGAGTGTTGTATTCGGTATGTGGTCTCACCGAAGACACATTGTCTCACTGACCATGCACTGAAAGGTCTTATCGGCAAAGGTTGTGGCTTCGATGAAATTTCATAGTGATTTCATGGTGTCTTACCAACTTCTGCACAAAGGTTATATCGGTAAGAGTTAGAGTCATCAGTATAGGGTCACAGCGAGTTTGTAATGTCTCAGCAACTCAAAGTGGATAAAGCATTTTGGTATGACTCATGTGCATCAAAGAGAGGTCTCAGTGAGTGACCTCCAATCTCATCGATGGAACACAAAAGGTCTTTGTCAGCATAGGATTAGTTTTGTCTCTACGACACAAAAGATGGTTGGTGACTTTCGGTATGACTCAAGCATTCTACAAGAGGTCTCCCCAATGATGGTATGCTATAGCGACACTCGTAAGATAGAAGGCTCATCGGCAAGAAAAACCATGTGTCACGGTGACCAGTGTGTATCATGTGGTACTTTGGTGAAACGTGGGGCAATCTACATAGCATCTCCCCAACAGCAAAATGTCACAGCGACAAACAGAGGGATGATTAAGAGTGATAAAGTTCATTTTGACATAGGTATTGAATTGTCATGGCAACATGTTTGATCATGGGGGCTCTCAGCAAAACAAAGAATTGTCTACAAGATGTCTCTCCAATATCAAAAGGTTATAGCAATAGTGAATGAAACAATATGGCATGTCTCAGTGAGAAAGACTCTTGTTTCTCAGCGACTGAAACAAATTTAACAGAAATGTGATCTCAGGGAAACATAAAGATCTTTGATATGGTTTTTCCCCAACGACAGAAGGTCATGGCGACACACAGGGACCAAAGGAGCGATCAATGTTATAATTGCCTTCGGCAGGACTATCTGGATGTCTCGGTGAATGATTAACAAACTTTGTCTTTGAGGCCAACATGTGAAATTCTTTGTATAGTTGCAGGGCGACATCATTGGTTGGCATCGAATCTTAGAACGGTTACATGGCTGAATATTCTCTGAGAATTGAGAGGTTATGGTTCTCAGCTTGTGGGCAGTCGTGGTTTTGAAATAATGGATTATTTGTAGCCCTCTGGAGAGGCATTACTCTTGATTTTTGCCATCATCTACAGATTGTCATTATTTAGCTTCAGTTTCTAAAATTGGCAAGTGAGTTTCAGATTCTTGTGAAAAACACATTCTTTGAAGACTTTCATTATGACATACATACTTGAAATATATATAAAAACCTTTGTTGAAAAGCATGTAGGTTCTCTGGTTGTAATCCTTAGGGTATTCCATAGACGAGAAAATAGAGAAATATATGCTTAACTGAAAATAGAGAAATCCTCTGATATTATTATTGTAATTCTGAAATCTAAGTAAGGGGTTGGTGCTCCTTGAGATTGTTGTCTCTAAATGAGGGGGTTGGTGCTCCTTGAGTTGGTGCTAAGAAATAAGCCAATAAGGCAGTTTAGGAGTGGTTTTTCTACCCCAGGAGGGTTTTCCACTCGGCAAATCTTTTGTCTCTTTGTTCTTCTATGTGCTCACTACTTTTCTGTGTTGTTGTTTCAGTTCACTATTGGGATTATTACTGTTCTCAATTATGTTTATGAATGATTACATTCAACTCATGAATGCATTAATCAAAGTAATATTGAGATCAAATTTGAGCTATGTTTTGGAAAATGCAAGATATCTCACTCAAATCATATTTTCATAAGTTGTCTAATAGAATGAGTTAATGTTGTCATATCTTTGTGCTTTCAAAAGTGATTACTCTACTCTATTGTTGAAAGAAAAGTAAATTAGAATGAAAAATCTTGGTCGAAGTTGAAAAAGTGTTGGCACTGATTCCCCCCCCTCTCAGTGTCTGTCCATAACTCCAACAAATGGATCATATTAAACACTAATTGATGCAATAAAGACAACCATGTGAGAATGGGTTACAATTTTCACCATTAAATTTTTCCCAACTTTAATTTATACGTGAGATACTATGAGAATGAATATCAAAGTAAAATTATGTAGGCAACATGGAATTAAATATTTTTAAAGCACTCAAAGGATATGGATAAATGTAAAGTGATGAATCATGATGTAAATCATATGTGTAGTCATCCCTTGAGTTATTTTTTTGAATAACATACAACTACAATATAAAAGGTTGCAATGTATAGTGTGCATCAAGTAGTTAATATTTGAGCATAATCACAACTTGTTGAAAAAAAATTTAAGTAAAAAGGTAAAAAGGAGTAGGACAAGAGACTTCTCCTATTATGAAAACTAATAAAAAAATATATGTGAAAAGGAATCAACCAGATAGACATAATGTAAAAATCCTTTATCTAGATATAGTAATGAAGCTCTATCTAGTAACAAAAAATGATCATAGATCTCATGTAACTACATCAGTGAAATCAAATTCATGAAGGAACTTCAATGATAACTTTTTCCCACTCAAATTGGTTGAATATAAAGGATGCAAGGAGTTAGAGATAAGGGTGAAATGTCAGCAACAATTAAATCACATTAAGTGTTTAATATTACCAAAGATAGCATAATAAAAAAGGCACATGAAAAAAAAAACCGTGGATAACAATAGGTGTCATCATGTAGGCACAAGAAGCATGTAAAGAGTAATAATGTGTAGCATCTCATGTAAGCACAATAATTGTGTAAAGAAAGAGATAAACACAATAGACATAAATAGAAAAAAGGATAAGATTCCCTAGGGTTGTCCCTAGTGATAAGGGGATCATAAGCATTAAGCAATGTGGATAATTCATCGTAAGTATAGTAAAGCATGACATATAGGAGAGAAATATGAATACTAATATATCTATAAGTGAAAGTAAAGCATATAAGCACATGAACATGGATAATAAAATAATGAGGTCACCTAGATTGAAAGATATATGAATGAATAGGATTTATGAAAAAATAGTTTGTAAATATTTTATCCATCATAAACATGTGGGCCATAAATTTTGTCACAACAAAACCAATGATTGTAATTAAACATACAATCACATAAATTATTGAAAGTTGTTTCAAATCATTATTTCATCATCAATAATGCCATTCGTCATGATTAATATCATTATATATTGAGTGTAATTAACTAAAGTAAACTAATTTGTATAGTGGTTTATACACCATAACTATTTATAGCAAGGTAAAATATGAAAATGGCATTTCATTTGCACATTCACCTTGAGATAAAGATAGATTTTGTCATACCATGATATTTCCTAGCACAATGGTCACATCTTGATGAACAATGATAGAGTATGTAGCCAAATTGATGGTGATGGCCCTTTAGAGGAGATAATGTTAATTTTTCTCACTTTTTTTTTACAAATTTCTAATTTTAAAACTGATTAGAATAATATGAAAAATTGTGTAGTACTTTTTACTTTCTCATGAGTAATCTAGAAATCTAACCCTATGCATGCAATATTTATTTGTATATAATATTTCCTTTTTTTTTCTTTTTTTTTAAAAATACATGTACTAAAATATAATACAATAATTTATGCTACTTCTAGTAATCCATCTCTTTGCATATTCCTTGATATTTTCTAGTACTACTAAGTTCCTAGAATAACCTTATTTTAGTAACATGTAATATTGAGTGTCTCAAAGATTCTATGTTCTCATGAGATGTTGATTTAAAGGAGCTTGAGATTGTCATCTCAAAAAAACCTACTACTATGTTAGCACCCAAGTTCTAAAATAGAATCAAGTGTGTTTGTGCTCTAATGATCAATTGAATGTGTTTCCTTTTTATAGCACTACCTAAATAATCTTCTAACTCGTGATCCATAATTAAAGGAATTTAGTTCATTTATTATGGTATCTAACTAAAACTAATTAAACATTTATCTCTATAATTTATGACTCAACTATTTATTATATCTCATTAATTCATGGAAACTATAACAATATACAATCAATATTAGTCAATTCCACCATCAACATGTCTAACTAAGACTAATAGGGTATCTAATTGAAACAAAACTAGGAATGCTAACTAGGAAATAATTCACCTTATTTATGGCTAAATACTAAAGACTTAATCCTAAATATGACTTAGTTGTTGATAGGATCATTTTCCAAATAAAATTCATTCAATGCTTAGATTAACCTATGTTTTATATGTGTTAACCTAGTTGCATGTTATCATTTTTGTGTCACTTTTGACCTGGTACTTGGAATCTATTAGTACATGGATATCTACATGATGCACTAAAATCCTTTGATGTTGTAGTTGTACAAAATGGGTTTCTTATAAAATAAACCACCTTTCATACATGATCATGTGAATATAATTCCTCGCAAGTTCATTAGGTAAATCTCAAAAGCTTGTTCACCTTTGCATGCCTCTTCATCTTCCTTATATCTTATTTTTGAAATTTTTAGCTTAATTTTTTTTTGTTCATATTGTTGTTTGAAGTGACTACAATATTCTATACCATTTGAATATCATTTTTTATGGTTCCAACATTGGCTTCCATAAATCTCTTTCTATTGTTGAAGACATTAATCATGATTATAGCCTTTATTTCCCTACATCCTTAGTGTTTCAAATGAATTATTAAAATAAATTGTTTGAATCATTTATACCTCTATTATTGTGAGCTTTCTTGGATTTGTAGCACTGTTGTTGACACCTTGAAAGCTCCATTTTCTCTCTATCCTCACTCAAACCCACTAATTTTTTCCTTGCAACCCAAGAATTTAAAATTGATAGATTATTAATGTGTTCCTATTTTTAATTTTAGATTAATGTAGGATAAGTATTTGAAGGAATTAAACCATACAAAGGTCTTGTGTCCTTCCTCTTTCTCGATCATTATATTACTATTTTTCTTAAAATAATTGATTTGAGTGGATTTTTGTATTGATGTATATTTTTGTTGCACTTGGTATGATCTACTATTTTTGTATTTGCCTTCTATATAAGCCAAATCAAATTCTAAGGATAAGTTTGATTTTTATTCTTGGAATTAAGCCACCCCTAGACCAAAAATGGGTCGGTCCTAAAAGGGCAGGTAGTTCAATGTTAGAGCACTCTAGCAATAATAAAAGGGTGACTAGTTCAATGGTAGAGCACTCTAGCAACAACAAAAGCTCCTAGATTCAAGTCCTAGCTAGCCCATGAATATTTTAACATGGTATTAGATCAAGGCTAAGCTAGGAACCCCAAGCCTTCTATAAAGTGGCTTAAGGGGGATGTTGGAATTAAGCCAATCTTAGTCCAAAGTTGGGCTAGTCCTAAAAGGGAAAGTAGCTTAGTCATAGAGAATCCAACAAAAATGGAAGTTTTTAGGTTTCACTCATAGATAGTCCATGGAAATCTCAACATTTACATTGTTTTTAGACAACAGTGTGTAGATTAGATGATAGTGTACAACACGGTAGCTTCATAGCTAATGAGCTTCCTAGCTTGGTTTCAAGGTTCCTTACACCTTTCATTTACTATTTGTATATATGATCTTCATATATATTCTTTTGTAATTCTTATTATTTCCATCTTTCATTTCAAAATCTCCTTTCTTGTCTAGACCTAGTTTAACTATGGAAGAAAATTTATATAAGGCTACAAAAATTTAATGATCTTGATCATAAAACAATAAATATATATACAATTTATTTGGTCTTATCTAGCATTAATAGGAAAAAGTTGAAAAATTGGCCACATATAGGAATCTTCAACTCTTTTATTCTTTTACACTAAAGTGTGCTCATTTTTGTGCCTACCCACTCTTGCATAGCAGTAGTCGTGGCACAACACTTCTTGAATATAGTCTTCAAGATTCATGGTTTTCTCTACTCTATTATCAATGATCATTGTCCCACCTTCATGAGCATTTTCTAACAATAACTATTCAATTTACAATCCACTCATATAAACTTGAGTTCAACCTATCATCCTCAAACTAATGGCCAAACAAAAGTTGTAAATAAATGGTTAAAAACTTACCTAGTATGTTTCGTGTCAAAGCAACAAGGGAAATGAGCCAAGTAGCAACCACTAGCTAAATGGTGTACAACACTTATCACATTGCACCCATAATGACATAGTATGAGGCTCTCTCTAGTTAGCCCTCACCCTTTTTTGCTACTTATGTTCTAGGTTCTTCTAAGGTCTCATTCATTAGTAACTCCACTTTGTAATGAGACAAAGTTCTCAAGGTCCTTAATGACAATTTGCATCAAGCAAAAAAATTGTATGAAACATCATCATAATTTTGA
This sequence comes from Sequoia sempervirens, assembly GCA_007258455.2. Lineage (NCBI taxonomy): Eukaryota > Viridiplantae > Streptophyta > Pinopsida > Cupressales > Cupressaceae > Sequoia > Sequoia sempervirens. The sequence goes on from VDFB02281265.1 coordinate 87,140, forward strand.
GCATATCTTTGAAGTTGGTGATTAGGTCATCTCATAACTAATGCGTTACAAGTAGTCATCCTTGCTTGACAAGGTCATAACTAATGCATTACAAGTAGTCATCCTTGATTGAAAAGGTCTTAAGTTGGGTACAAAATTATATGTCCCTTATGCATCAATGTGATGAATATGGTAGGTGTAAAGAAAGCTTGAAATTTTCTCCTCTTCAAATATCCTCCTAGTTTTCCATGTCTCTGGCCTCAAGAGAGTTATTAGACAAGCTACACAAGGAAAAACTTCTATTGATGGATAATAAGGGATAAATATTTTTGGAACTAGAAGCAATCTAAGACAAGAATGCAAAGCAACTTCATGATTGAACTATTGATAGGGTTAGAGAATAATGGAGAGGAATGCACTTTAAAGATGCAAGGTGGGAGCCCATTAGTAATTTATTCAACTTTCCTCATATCAGGATTTGAAGATAATTTTTTGTGTTGGAATTAATTATCATTGATATCAAAGGTGTATGAGAAATTGTTAGAATGTTGTCATTGATGTCAAGAAAAAATTTGTTGTGCAAGATTGTTATCATTGATGTCAAATGATTCTTCATTGAAGTCACCTGACAAAGTAGCAAGATTTGTGAAACAACCAAAGGAAAGAGATGCAACAAGGAATGGATAAAGTAGACATAAGTGTGTTTCATGGAGTTATTAGAAGATATATATAAAGAGCATTTATTGAAACAAGGAGATCAAGTAATCATGAAGCAATGAAGATATAATACATATATAAGGAGATCATCCAAGGATATATGGGTGTGTGTGTGTGTTTGAAATATAAGGAAAATTAATTTAAATTAATTTTACTTTGCATTTTACACGCCGGCCTCAGATATAATTTAAATTAATATCATGTTCTTGACCGACCTCTTTTTCTGACCAAGTCAAGAAAAAGATATATATTTATATGTCAATGAAATTTCCCAAGAAAGATAAGTAATTATCAATGTGCAATGAATATATTTTAATTTAGTGATTAATAAGAACAAAAATGCAGAAATGAAGAACAAAATGGTAGTGATTCAAGTGATTTAAAGGCAACAATATAAGTTAGTTAAAGAGAAATGATCCTTAAATGAGTTGAAGGAAACACTTATGATAAATAAAGGTAAAGTTCATTAAAAAGGAAACAATTAATAATAAGCCAGCGATTAATAATAAAGGAGCAATGATTGATAATAAAGGAGCAATGATTATTAAAAGTAGCAATTCATTATTAAAACAAGTGATTCATTTACAAAGGTAGTGCTTATGTTAATGAAAGCAATTTAAAGAAAACAATAGAAAATAAAAAGGATTAGGAATTAGTTTAAAAGAAAAAATCATTTCTTAACAAATGGTCGTGCCTTTTTGAAAGATCTATTCAAAGGGATGCATCATTTCACATAGATATGGGAATATAAAAAGAAAGAGAATTGTGGAAGGAAGTGTGTTGAGTGATGGAGATAAAATCATATACGCAAGCAGTGATAGAAGAGATATATGTAGATATAAAAGAGGTATATATGCAAGTTTAAGAAGGAATATATATGAGAATATTTCATCAATTTGTGAAAAGATATATCAACAAGATGTTATGAAGGCATAGAAAGAGTTTGTCATCCATTAAAGAAGACATAGTTTGTGAAGGAGAATAAATGCATATTTGAGATTTAAGAACATATGTGGATATGTTAAAGTGGTTATAAGCATATTTTTGAAGGGAAATATAATTTTTGAGGAAATTGAGTTGTCCACCATTTGTTGAAGAAGCAACAATGTGAAGGTGATATCATATTGGAGAGGTTGGTGCTTCATATCGAAGAGGTTGGAGTCTCTTGTTGAGTTGGTGCTCAGGAATTGGGATTGGTGTCTCCATTAGGTTGGTTACTACAAATTAAAGGAGATTGGTGTCTCTTATTGAATTGGTACTTAGTTGTGGGGATTGGTGTCTACAGTGAGTTGGTGCTCACAAATTGTATAAGAGGGGATTGGTGTTTCTTGTAGGTTGGTGCCTACAAATATTGTCAAAGAGATTTATATAGAAGCAATATTTTGATGAAGTTTTCTCCTATAAGGATTTCCATGTAAATCATGTGTTCTTGTGTTGCATAATTGTTAGATCTTATGTGAATGATATCGTTCAATTGAAATTATTGTAGTCATTAGTTTGAAAAAGTAAAATATTGTATTAGACCGATTCACCTCCCATGCATGCACCCCACCTCACCCCACCTCACCCCTCTCAATATAATTGTGTACTCATCATTTAGAGATGCAATGTTAGGAATCCCCATTTTGAATAATCATATTAATAATTCTAAGATATTAATTAATAAATGTAAATAATATATATACACAATATGTGTGTGTATTCGCTTGTGCACATATAACATATACATACACTTATAATGCAAAGAGAAAAAGATGTTGCTTAATCTTCCTTAACTGTGGTAAGCAAAGGCAACCATTACAAATTTTACTCACTACAATTTATGATGCACATACATAAGCACTTAATATTTTATTAAACCTTGTGAGAAAGAAAATCATTGGTCCTTAAATAATAATCCAAGGGTTGGGTTTAGGTCAATACATACATTAGTATGAGTTCAATCCCTAGTACATGGCATGTTGCAGCCAAAACATGTATATAGAGTGTAAGATTTAGCAATCTTCATATAACCTTATTGGCTATATAACTCGGTTTACAACGGAAAAAATAATAATGCTTAAAAAGATGAAGATGTTCCTAATCAAAGGTATCAAGTTAATAACAAGATGATTTCATATTTTATTTATTTTAAATATATTTTAAAATAAAATTCTTTATTAACAAAATTCAATCGTTACTTATTTAAGTTTAAAATATGTTTTGAATGTTTTATATAATAATATTTTATTTCATTTAATCAAATTTAAAAATATTATTATTATAAGTATAGAATTGCTAGTTTCACAAATTCAACTTATATTTGTTTCTTATAAAACAAAACTATTTACTACAAAATTGTACAACTTCCAGTTTACACCCACACCTTGAACTTTATAGAGCTTTAAAATATATCATGAAATTTTATTTATGAAAGAGATATCATTAATTTAGCATATTATGTTAATTAGCAATAGAAGTTTAATTGAAGATATAACAACCAACTAAAAAAATATTTTAAAAATATTTCTAAGTTCTAAGGATTATTTTGTTTTAAATTGAAAAGATGTTTTAAGGAAATCTTGCAAAATTTTATTAAATGGTTATAAAATTTATCAAATACCAACCATTAAGTCACTCATTGACAATGCACTTTCAACTATTATGAATTTTTATTTTTACTCTGACATTTTCTATCAACTACGTTAAATCAAACATTAATTTTGAATTAATATCAATTAATAATATTATTATCTTACTGTATCAAAAAATATAAATAGTTATCTTGTTTTTATTAGTCAAAATTCACTTTTAAAATTTAAACTAAATAATATTTATAAAATAACCTACACAAAAATCTTTTTTCTATTCAACTAAATTTAAAAGAATAAAATTAAAATTTATCCATTATGTTTAAATAATTTTGTGTGGAATGTAAAGAAAACAATCCTATTATTATAAGAAAATATGTTAATTTGGAAATATTTGACTAAGCTTGAAATAGAAAAATTATTATTCAAATTCTTTCTTTTATAATAGAATTTGCTAGTGGTAATATTTGAAATCCAAGATATTCATAGATTTTTTAATTTAAATTATTTTGTTTAATATGGGCTATTTTAAGAAAATTGATTTGAATGTTGTATACTTCAATGTAAAGTTTTGTTGTATACTTCAATGCAAAATTTTGTTGAAAAAACTTTATTAAGATTTTGATTTGCGAGATAAATGAAATATGGGCTACTCCTCTGTTATGAACTCTACTCTGTTTTTTAATATAATTCTGTGTGCTTAAAATTTGTGTTAGTAATTTTGTGTCTCCTATTTTTCGTTCATTCTGTGTTTTGTAAATTTCTGCTATCTTTATTCTGTGACTGTCATTCTCGGCATGTCAGTTGCCAACAATTAAATTATATGTCATTGCTAACAAAAATAGGCTAATACTTATTACAAACACTGACTAAATTCAATTAAGTGGACTGTTCATCATAAACCAAGCTTTTTTCTTGATTAAGAACATATATGGAGAGCCAAAAACTATATCTCCAGTTATTTGGATGAAAAAAGTAGAACAACAAAGTAATAATGTGATTAGAAAACTGAAGAAAAAGTAGTCCTTTGACAAAAATCAAAATATACGCCCAATTGAGCAGAAGAGATTTGCAACTTACCATAAAATACTGAGGGAAAATACACTTTGCCACTAAGCAGCAGCTGGCTCTGTCCAGATTATTAGGAAAATGGATCTTAAATGAAATATGGAAAAACCTGAAGCGCAGATTATACAACTCAACCATGATTACACTTTGAGCTTTGTATAATTACATAGCCACCTGTTCTCCCGTGCACCAGAATCTAATATTTTGACTTAACTGGTCACACTAAAGTGAGAAGAAACTCCTCCAAATAAAGGATCTCCACTTTTTTTCCAATAATAATCAAAGAGAATTAAATGAAATATCCATACAAATGACCTCATAAGAAATGAGAATGAGTAAGCACAATATGTGAAATCAAAAAACAAAAATATTCTATAAGAAAAAATATTCTTCTTATAGAAGGAAAAAGAAATAATGAGAAAAATACCTATTCCTGAAGATAAATTATCACCGAGATCCTTGGTTTTATGGAGTAAAAATGTGCCAGACAGGATTGTTACAAATCCACACATTTCTGTTACAATCTGAGATGGGTTCTGCCTATCCCAGTCCTGAATTAAAAACCAAATATTAGACTAAACCAATATATACATTCAGAACTTGAATGAAACAGATGACCTAAATGCGTAAGTTCATAATTACCATTACCCGGAATTATCCCCAGGCGAGTCCATTTGTAGAATTATCCCCAGGCAAGTCCATTTGTAGTGTGAAACGTGTAATACCGTAAGAGTAGAGAAGAGACATTGAAAGGAAATAACCCTGAAGATAAAAATACACCATTTAGTACTCGAGTAAATGGTCAACTCCACAAAAGGATAAAAGACTCATAGGCATTATCAGAGACATGTCTCTATTAGGGAGGATATGAAATATTTATACTCCCAAGTTACTTCCTTTTACAATATTATGGTTTGGAATCGTCTTCAAGAAGAGCATCATAAAGAGCACACCACACATTACAATGACAATAAAGCAGTATGTCCAGCCCCATTATGGATCATTTGTCAAAGTTTCTTCATGTATTCTAAGACCAACAATGAAACTAAAGAGAATAGACCAACAATGAAACTAAAGCACTTGCGCTTCTGGAAAGTATTAAATTAGCCAACTCTGAGCATTGTCAACATCTAGAGGTCAAGGGAGATTCTCAAGTTATTATTAATGGGTGCATCAATGATAGTCTTAAAGAGATTGGAATCTTAAAAGAATCATTGAAGAAGTTAAGCTTGTACCTAGGGAAGTTTTCAAGATATGAATTTAAATCCCCATCACATCAATGGAGGTGATTCAGCATGCTTGAATATTATTCTATAGTGGTCACCATTTTGTACTATTCATGAAACCTTCCATGGGATCTAAATGTAGACACATTATATATTGTCAAATGTTGGGCAAAAGATGCACTCCACTCTTTATATCTTATGTGTTGGCTTCTTTTTTTAGGCAGGGATTATCATTTTGTTTAGCTTGCAGTGTTGTTCATGGGAACTTTGTTTGGTTTGTGGTGATGTTCATGGGAACTTTGTTTCCTCTCTCTCTCTCTCTCTCCTTAAACCCTCAACCCTCAACCCTAATTCCTTAACCATATACCCTCAACCCTTAAACCCTTAAACCCTCAACCCTAAATCTTCAACCCTCAACACATAAACCCTCTACCCTCTACCCTATACCCAATACCCTCAAACCTCAACCCTATACCCTCAACTCTTAAACCCTAAACCCTTAAACCCTCAACCCTCTACCCTCAATGCAATACCCTAAACCCTCAACCCAATACCCTCAACCCTCAACCCTATACCCTCAACTCTTAAACCCTCAACCCTTAATCCCTCAACCCTTAAACCCTAATCCCTCAACCCTCAACCCTTAACAACACAACCCTTAAACCCTTAATCCGTCAACCCTCTACCCTATACATTGAACCCTCTACCCTACACATTGGACCTTCAATCCTATACCCTCAACCCTTATACCCTTAACCCCTTAAACCCTCAGCCCTCTACCCTCTACATTAAGCCCTCAACCCTAATCCCTCATCCCTATACCTTAAATCCTTAATACATTAATCCCTAAACCCTTAAACCCTTAATCCCTCAACCCTCTGCCCTATATATTGGACACTCAACACTTAAACCCTAAAAGCTCTACCCTATACATTAGACACTCAACCCTAATACATCAACACTATACCTTAAATCCTCAACCCTATAAGTTAAACCATCAACCCTCACCCCTCTACCTTATACATTAAACCCTTAACCTTAATACATCAACCCTATACGTTAAACCCTAATCTCTTAACCCTCAACCCTTAAAACCTAATCCCTTAAACCCTAAACCCTTGAACCCTCAAACCTTAAACCCTAATCCCTTAACCCTCAACCCTCAACCCTATCCCTAAATCCTCAACCCTCAATGTTAAACCCTATTCTCTTAACCCTCAACCCTTAAACCCTCAACCCTTGAACCCTCAAACCTTAAACCCTAATCCCTTAACCCTCAACCCTCAACCCTATCCCTAAATCCTCAACCCTCAATGTTAAACCCTATTCTCTTAACCCTCAACCCTTAAACCCTCAACCCTTGAACCCTCAAACCTTAAACCCTAATCCCTTAACCCTCAACCCTCAACCCTATCCCTAAATCCTCAACCCTCAACCCTCAACCATTAAACCTTAAACCCTAAACCCTTACATGTATTACAAAAGTGTTATCTCTTACTCCAAACACTTAACTTAAGGTGAGATCCACCTTCCATGTCGGTGCCCCATATGCTCCTATTATTTAGGAACTCATCTTGGATGCCCTCACATGCTTCTATTATTTAGAATTAATTACAAATGTCAATTAGCATGATTATTTCATTCAATAATTAATCTCTTTCTAATCCTAGTGTTTGAGAACACTTTCCAAGGTATGTACAGGATCGTCATGGAAAAAATAGGCCCTTAAGAGGCAAAAAGTTCAGAAAAATCAAAGTTAGGCAACTTAAAGTAAAAATTTGAATAAGTTATCTATATTATTTCAAAAATGTGTAAAAATAGAACCTATAGAAAATTGAATGTAGTTTCTAAACAACTAGGTTTGTTTAAAAAAATATAAATATATTTGGTGAAAATTTAAAATTTCAATGCAGTGGTATTTAAATTTTACGGAAAAAAATAAGAAGTAGGTGTTGATCACCCTAACCACAATAAAATGATGATATTTATAAGATTTTATATGTAAGTAGAGGACTCATTCCCCAATGTGATACATATTTTTTTATAATTTTTTTCCAAGTAAATAATTAATTATGAATTTTTTATTACAACTTTTTAAAAAATATAAAAACTCGTATGTCTGGCCACCTTAACTTGGTCAAAACTTCATGAAATTTTTTTTTTTTTTTTTAATCCTATAGTATGTGAAGCATAGAATGTGACACATGTTTTGGATTCAAAAAATATGATATTGTTTCAAAGTTATAGATGTTTTTCAATCAGCCTATCAATCAGGTCTTTAGTCGTAATTTGAATAGAAAATTAATAATAATTACTTATTAAATTCAAAGTAAAGCATAATTTATATTGGTAGAAAGCTGCGAATCTCCTTTAAAAACCCTTTTCATTTCATCAAATTTGGGTAAAAAAATAGTCGTCAGCAACATACCCATCTTATTGCCACTTTTTGGCCGATCATTATCCTACAAATACCCTCCAAGGACATAGGAGATACATGAAATAAATAATGTTTAGGATTGCAATTAAATGGCATCCTATTTCCAACATTCTCCCACTTGACATTATACATTGCAATTATTCTAAACAATGAATAATTATTATATAACAAGTACAGGACTCAACGCCAATGGCCTTCTTGCACCAACTAATCAATCCATGCCAATTTCAAATTCAACCTGCATAATCATGAAGCTCCAAGCAAATGAATAAAACCAACGGAACTTATCTGTAGGAACTGGTTTCATAAGATAATCTGCAACATTAATTAAAGTGTCAACTTTCTCAATCAATACCTTCCCACTCTCAAACATTTCTCACAGAAAGTGATACTTAACATCAACATGCTTAGTACAAGCATGATACACAAGATTTTTGGCTGAACACATAGCACTTTGACTATCACATTCAAGTTTAAATTTATTGCAATTAAAACCAATACCTTTCCCCGGTCTCTATAACCAAACTGCCTCTTTGGAGGCATGTTAAATAGCCAAATGTGTTGAACTCACGTTCAACCAAGGTGTAGGCTTTTTGGTCTTTACTCTTGAAAATACCTTTTCTTACAAGTAACCATTCCAGCATATATCTCTTACCATAAGAGAACTTAAGCCTCACCTATTTCTCCAAGTATCCATGAGGACCTATAACCAACCAATCCATGCCAAACTCCAAATGCAACACAACACTTTCATGAAGTAATCAAGCAAATGATTATTATACACAATACATAAGAGAACTACACAAGATCAATGTCAAAGCTCCAATCTTGAACATAAACATGACATCCATGATCCAACCATCTCCTCCTAGGAGATTGCATGCACCATAACATATATATACATCCTACTCTGAAGAGAACATTCAATATGCCAAACTCTTTAAGACTAGTATCAAGAGTATAACATGGCATCATAAAATATACACTCTAAACCAAGAAACCATATCTCCAATCACATAGAGATAACCTTACCAATGATGCATCTATGTCACTGCCAACAACTCCCACTAAATTGTGGTATTGAGTCACACATGGCATCATGACTACCATCCTATCTATAAAGATTAGTCTAAAACATGAATTAAAGAGTTATCACAAACAATATTAGCTAAAATAACTAATGCATCATTACTTTCATCTAAGGATTTCTTTGTAGAAGAATCAAAATTCTCTTTTTTGTTCTTACAATCCTTCTTCACATGTCTTGGTTTCCCTCAGTTCCAACACTTTACCTTACTATGTCCTTTTAACTTACCCTTCCCTTGTTTCGCTTAGGTTCCTTTTTCTGAGGCCTACCTTATACAAACAAGGCATCTTGGATTTACGTTTTAGACTTCCTCCTCATCTCCTCTGATAAGAGAGTAGGAATTATATTGTCCATCTTTGGATCTGCACCACTACCACTAATAGCAGCAATTAGATTTTCCTAAGACTCTAGTAAAGAACAAAGTAACAAAATGCATTTATCTTAATCTTCTAGCTTTACATCTACATATGCTAACTAACTTAGAATCAAATTAAAAGCATTCAAATGATTTTCAACAAAATCACATTCTTTCATCTTTAAATAATACATCTTTCTTTTCAGATAAACCTTATTAGTAAGACTTTTAGTTTGATAAATATCACCTATTCTTTTCCATAGCTTACATATAGTAATTTCTTCTCAAACATTCAAGAGAACAACATTAGCAAGACATAATCTTACGGTTCCTCCTACCTTCTTATCAAGTTTAGCCCAATCCTCATCTAACATCGTTGTAGGTGACTTGGTCTCATTACCAACAACTAACCACTGATCTCTCTCTTCAAGAAGATCCTTTGTTTTTAGTTTCCACATCTTATAATTAGATCCATTGAACCTTTCAATATATCTAAACGACAATTCAAATTCATTGTATCAAAACTTAATTTCCAAAATCCACAATAACAAAAAAATAATAAAATCTCCCACTAAGCTAAAAAACCTACACTGTTTTAACAAAAAGGAATCCCAATGCTCTACCCAACCTCAGCTCTAATACCAAATGTTGAAAATTAAGGTGTTCATGTAGCTTAATACTTTTTACAATTATTATACTTGTTGATCTAAATATGTATTGTTTGTTATAGATTCTTTGTGGGTGATTATTTGATTAATTCATTTTATCATTCGTAGAACGAAGACAGAAGGTTGTAGAAGAATTAGATAGAATATTAGAAGATACACAACATATACCGTGGAGAAACCCTTTAAAGGAAAAACTCCACCAAGAATCAATGTATTATTAAATCTCAGAATAAGATTACAATAATTCCAATCCTTCCTTGAGATGCTTCTTCTGCCTTCAACAAATCTTCCTCACCACCTGCAATCAAATTGATACAAACTCTCTTAAACTTTCTTGAGATAAATAGGAAATAAACAATTTTGTAAACTCCAAAAGAGTTACAATTACAAAGCTTAATCCCTATATCACAAAAGGTACTCACATCTCTTGCAAGTAGATTTCTATCATGAAGAAAAATGCCAATACATGTGCTTCATCGGACATTTGGGCATCCCAAACTAAGGTCACAATTGAACCTTAATTCCATAGATATCTTAAAGGCATATCCTCACAGTTGGAACCCAAGTATGGACCCACTTAACTCAGCCTTCTGAAATATCTTAGCATGCAAAAGAGTTAACTCCAAGAAGCCAACTTGGGTGCTCAAGGTGGGTCCAAGTCATTCTCTATTAATTGAAACATATCTCTCCACCATTCATGCAAGAATGATCATCCCCTGTTAACTGAAGGAATTCACTTATTATTTGTCATGCAACTCAAGTCATTAGTCATGCATTCCAAGTTAAATAAAGTCAACTAGCATTCAACTAAAACTAACTGAAGATAACTAAACCATAATTGAACTAAACTGAACTTTATGCATGTAAACATAAAACCCTAACTCCTAGGAACTTCACATGCATTACAAGAGTGTTATCTCTTACTCCAAACAGTTAACTTAACTCAAGGTGAGATCCACCTTCCATGTCAGTGCCCCATGTACTCCTATTATTTAGAAACTCATCTTGGATGCCCTAACATGATCCTATTATTTATAATTAATTACAAATGTAAATTAAATTGAATATTTCATTCAATAATTAATCTCTTTCTAATCCTAGTGTTTGAGAACACTTTCCAAGGACTTAGGAGATACATGAAATAAATAATGTTTAGGATTGCAATTAAATGGAATCCTATTTCCAACATTCTCCCACTTGACATTATACAATTCAATTATTCTAAACAAGGAATAATTACTATATTACAAGTATAGGACTCAAGGCCAATGGCCTTCCTACACCAACTAATCAATCCATGCCAATTTCAAATGCAACCTACATAATCATGAAGCTCCAAGCAAATGAATAAAACCAACAGAAATTATCTGTAGGAATTAGTCTCATAAGATAATCTATAACATTAATTAAAGTGTCAACTTTCTCAATTAATACCTTCCCACTCTCATCCATTTCTCGCACAAAGTGATACTTAACATCAACATGCTTAGTACAAGCATGATACATAGGATTTTTGGATAAACACATAGCACTCTGACTATCACATTCAAGTTTAACTTACTTGTAATTAAAACCAATACCTTTCCCAAGTCTCTATAACCAAACAGCCTCTTTGGAGGCATGTTAAACCACTGAATGTATTGAACTCACATTCAACCAAGGTGTAGGCTTCTCAGTCTTTAATCTTGAAAATAGCTTTTCCTACAAATAACCATTCCAACATATATCTCTTACCATAAGAGAACTTAAGCCTCACCTATTTTTCCAAGTATCCATGAGGACCTATAACCAACCAATCCATGCCAAACTCCAAATGCAACACAAAACTTTCATTAAGTAAAAAAGAAAATGATTAATGTACCCTTGGACTACATAAGAGAACTACATAAGATCAATTTCAAAGCTCCAATCTTGAACATAAACATGACATCCATGATCCAACCATCTTCTCCTAGGAGATCACATGCACCATAACATATATATACATCTTGTTCTTAAGAGAACATTTAATATGCCAAACTCTAAACTAGAATCAAGAGTATAACATGACATCATAAAAAATACACTCTAAACCAAGAAACCATATCTCCAATCAAATGGAGATAACCTTACCAATGATGCATCTGTGTCACTTCCAACAACTCCCACTAAACCATGGTACCAAGTCACACATGGAATCATGACTGTCATCCTCTCTATGAAGGTCACTTTGAAACATGAAGCAAAGAGTTATCACAAACAATATTAGCTGAAATACCAAATGCATCATTACTGTCATCTGAGGATTCCTCTACAGAAGAATCATAGCTCTCTTTCTTCTTCTTACAATCCTTCTTCACATGTCTCAATTTCCCATAGTTCCATCACTTTACCTTACTCCATCCTTCTGACTTACCCTTCCCTTCCTTGTTTCCCTTAGGTTCCTTTTTCTCAGGCCTACCTTTTATAAACAAGGCATCTTGGATTTTTGTTTTAAACTTCTTCCTCATCTCCTCTGATAGGAGAGTAGGAATTATATTTTCCATCTTTGGATCTACCCCACTACCAATGATAGCAATAATTAGATTTTCCCAAGACTTTGGTAAAGAACAAAGTAACAAAATTCATTTATCTTCATCTTCTAGCTTTAATACATATTCAGATACTAACTGACTTAGAATAAAATTAAAAGCATTCAAATAATTTGCAACATAATCATCTTTCATCTTTAAAGAATAGAACCTTCTTTTCATATACAATGTATTAGTAAGACTTTTAGTTTGATAAATATCACCTATTCTCTTGCATGACTTATATTCAATAGTTTTTTTTGAAACATTCAAGAAAACATCATCATCAAGACATAATCTTATGGGTCCTCTTGCCTTCTTATCAAGCTTAGCCCAATCCTCATCTAATATCATTGTAGGTGAATTTTTCTCATTACCAATAGCTAACCACTAATCACTCTCTTCAAGGAGATCCTCCATTTTTAGTTTCCACATCTCATAATTAGATCCATTAAACCTTTAAATATCTAAACGAGAATTCAATCTCATTGTAACAAACTTATTTTCCAAAATTGGCAATAACAAAAAATAATAAAAGCTCCCACTAAGCCAAAAAGCTTTCAATCTTTCTCTACCCAACTTCATCTTTGATACCAAATGTTCAAAATTGGGGTGTTTATGTAGCTTAATACTTTGTAAAATTATTATACTTTTTTATCTATATATGTATTCTTTGTTACAGATTCTTTGTGGATGACTATCTAATTAATTCATTTTATCATTTGTAGAATGAAGATAGAAGGTTGTAAAAGAATTAGACAAAATATTAGAAGATTCACAACATATACCATGGATAAACACTTTCAGGAAAAAAATTCACCAAGAATAAATGTATTATTTAATCTCATAATAAGATTACAATAATTCCAATCCTTCCTTGAGATGCTTCTTCTTCCTTCAACAAATCTTCTTCACAACCTCCAATCAAACTCATACAAACTCTCTTCAACTTGCTTGAAATAAATAGGAAATAAGAAACTTTGTAAGCTCAAAAAGAGTTACAATTACAATGCTTAATCCTTATCTCACTAAAGGTACACCTATCTCTTGCAAGTAGAGTTCTACAGTGAAGAACAATTCCAAAACATGTGCTTCATCCTTTTGGGCTTCCCAAACTAAAGTCACAATTGAACGTTGATTCTGTAGATATCTTCAAGGCTTATCCTCAAAGTTGGTGCCCAAGAATGGGCCTACTTAGCTCAGCCTTATGAAATATCTTAGCATGAAAAAGAGTTAACTACAAGAAGCCAACTTGGGTTCCCAAGGTGGGTCCAAGTCATTCTTTGTTAACTAAAACATATCTCTCCACCATTCATGCAAGAATGGTCATCCCCTATTAACTGAAGGAAGTCACCTATTATTGGTCATGCAACTCAAGCCATTAGTCATGCATTCCAAGTTAATTGAAGTCAACTAGCATTCAACTAAAACTAATAGTTTATAACTGAACCATAACTAAAATGCACTAAACTAAACTAAACTAATTATGAACTGAAATGAACTGAACTAATCTGATCTGAACTAAACTAAACTGAACATCATGCATGTAAAAATCAAACCCTAACTCCTAGGAACACTACATGAATTAGACAAGTGTTATCTCTTACTCCAAATAGTTAACTTAACTCAAGCGGAGATCCACCTTCGATGTCGATGCCCCATGTGCTCCTATAATTTAGGAACTCATCTTGGCCACCTTCACATGCTCCTATTATTTAGAATTAATTACAAATGTCGATTAACATGATTATTTCATTCAATAATTAATCTATTTCTAATCCTAATGTTTGAGAACACTTTCCAAGGACTTAGGAGATACATGAAATAAATAATGTTTAGGATTACAATTAAATGGTATCCTATTTCAAACATTCTCCCACTTGATATTATACATTGATTTTTTTCTAAACAAGGAATAGTTATTATATAAAAAGTACAAAAATCAAGGCCAATGGCCTTCTTCCACTAACTAATCAATCCATGCCAATTTCAAATTCAACCTACATAATCATGAAGCTCCAAGCAAATGAATTAAAAAAATAGAACTTATCTGTAGGAACTAGTTTCATAAGATAATTTGCAACATTAATTAAAGTTTCAACTTTCTTAATTAATACCTTCCCACTCTCAACCATTTCTCACACAAAGTGATACTTAACATCAACATTCTTAGTACGATCATGATACATAGGATTTTTGGCTAAACACATAGCACTCTAACTATCACATTCAAGTTTAACTTGCAATTAAAACCAATACCTTTCCCAAGTCTTTGTAACCATATTGCCTCTTTGGAGGCATGTTAAACTATTGATTGTGTTGAACTCACGTTCAACCAAGGTGTATGCTTATTGGTCTTTACTGTTGAAAATAGCTTAAATTCTTACAAGTAACTATTCCAACATATATATCTTACCATAAGAGAAATTAAGCCTCACCTATTTCTCCAAGTATCCATGAGGACCTGTAACCAACCAATCCATGCCAAACTCCAAAGGCAACACAACACTTTCATGAAGTAATCAATCAAATGATTAATGTACCTAATACATAAGAGAACTACACAAGATCAATTTTTCAAAACTCCAATCTTGAACATAAACATGCAATCCATGATGTAACCATCTCCTCCTATGATATCACATGCAACATAACATATATATACATCCTAATCTCAAGATAACGTGTAATATTCCAAACTCTAAACTAGTATCAAGAGTATTACATGACATCATATCAAATACACTCTAAACCAAGAAACCATATCTCTAATCACATGGATATAACCTTACTAACATGATGCATCCACATCACTACCAACAACTTCCACTAAACCATGGTACCGAGTCACACATGGAATCATGACTACCATCCTCTCTGTGAAGATCACTTTGCAACATGAAGCAAAGAGCTATCACAAAAAATATTAGTTGAAATAACCAATGCATCATTACTGTCATCTAAGGATTCCTCTATAGAAGAATCAAAATTCTCTTTCTTGTTCTTACAATCCTTCTTCACATGTCCTGATTTCCCACAAGTCCAACACTTAACCTTAATCCATCCTTCTAATTTACCCTTCCCTTCCTTATTTCCCTTAGGTTCCCTCTGCTCAAGCCTACATTTTACAAACAAGGCATCTTGTATTTTTGTTTTATACTTCCTCCTCATCTCCTCTGATAGGAGAGTAGGAATTACATTGTCCATCTTTGAATCTACACCACTACAACTGATAGCAACAATTAGATTTTCCCAAGACTCTAGTAAAGAAAAAAGTAACAAAATGCATTATCTTCATCTTCTAGCTTTACATATACAGATGCTAACTAACTTAGAATCAAATTAAAAGCATTCAAATGATTTGCAACAGAATCACCATATTTCATCTTTAAAGAGTACAATTTTCTTTTTAGATACAACTTACTAGGAAAACTTTTAGTTTTATAAATATCACCCATTCACGTCCACAGCTTATATGCAGTAGTTTTTTCTATAAACTCAAGATAACAAGATCAGCAAGACATAATCTTATGGTTCCTCCTACCTTCTTATCAAGCTTAGCCCAATCCTCATCTAACATCATTTTAGGTGACTTTGTCTCATTACCAACAACTAACCACTGATCTCTCTCTTCAAGGAGATCCTCCATTTTTAGTTTCCACGTCTCATAACTAGATCCATTGAACCTTTGAATATCTAAACAATAATTTAAATTCATTGTAACAAACTTATTTTATAAATTCAGCAATAAAAAATAATAATAAAAGCTCCCAATAAGCCAAAAAACCTTCAATCTTTTAGGAGAAAGGTATGCCAATGCTCTACCCAACCTCAGCTCTGATACCAAATGTTGAAAATTGAGGTGTTTATGTTGCTTAATACTTTGTAAAATTATTATACTTGTTGATGTAATTTATTCTTTATGGGTGAGTATTTGATTAATTCATTTTATCATTTGTAGAATGAAGACAGAAGGTTGTAGAAGAATTAGATGGAATATTAGAAGATAAACAACATATACCGTGGAAAAGCCCTTTTGGGAAAAAACTCCACCAAGCATCAATGTATTATTTAATCTCAAAATAAGATTTCAATAATTTCAATCCTTCCTTGAGATGCTTCTTCTACCTTCAACAAATCTTCTTCACAACCTGCAATCAAACTGTTACAAACTCTCTTCAACTTGCTTGAGATAAATAGCCAATAAACAACTTTGTAAACTCTAAAAGAGTTACAATTACAATGATTAATCCCTATCTCACAAAAGGTATGCCTATCTCTTGCAAGTAGATTTCTACCATGAGTAACAATGCCAAAACATTTGCTTCATCCATTTGGGCATCCCAAACTGAAGTCACAAATGAACCTTGATTCCGTAGATATCTTCAAGGCTTATCCTCAAATTTGACGCCCAAGCATGGGCCCACTTAACTTAGAATTTTGAAATATTTTAGCGTGCAAAAGATTTAACTCCAAGAAGACAACTTAGGTGCCCAAGGTGGGTCCAAATCATTCTCTGTTAACTTAAACATATCTCTCCACCATTCATGCAAGAATGGTCATCCCATGTTAACTGAAGGAAGTCACTTGTTATCTTTCCTGCAACTCAATTCATTAGTCATGCATTCCAAGTTAATTGAATTCAACTAGCATTCAACTAAAGCTAACTAAAGATAATTGAACAATAATTTAACTTAACTTAACTTAACTTAACTTAACTGAAGTGAATTGAACTGAACTAATTCTGAAATGAACTAAATTGAACTTATCTAAACCAATCTAAATTGAACTAAACTAAACTTACTCCATGTAAACATCAAACCCTAACTCCTAGGAACTTTACATGCATTATAGAAGTGTTATCTCTTACTTCAAATAGTTAACTTAAGTCAAGGTGAGATCCACCTTCCATGTAGGTGCCTCATGTGCTCCTATTATTTAGGAACTCATCTTGGATGCCCTCACATGCTCCTATTATTTAAAATTAATTACAAATTTAAATTAACATGATTATTTTATTCAATAATTAATCTCTTTCTAATCCTAGTGTTTGAGAACACTTTCCAAGGACTTAGGAGATACATGAAATAAATAATGTTTAGGATTGCAGTTAAATGGCATCCTATTTCCAACATTTTCCCACTTGACATTATACATTACAATTATTCTAAACAAGGAATAATTATTATATAACAAGTAGAGGACTCAATTCCAATGGCCTTCATGTACCAACTAATCAATCCATGCTAATTTCAAATGCAACCTACATAATCATGAAGCTCCAAGCAAATGAATAAAACAACAGAACTTATCTGTAGGAACATGCTTAGTACGAGCATGTTACATAGGATTTTGGCTAAACACATCACTATAACTATCACATTCAAGTTTAATTTACATGAAATTAAAACTAATACATTTTACAAGTCTCTACAACCAAACTACCTCTTTATCTATGAATATTAAACTGTTGAGGGTGTTGAACTCATGTTCAACCAAGTTGTAGGATTCTCAGTCTTTATAGTTGAAAATAGCTTTTCTTACAAGTAACCATTCCAATATATATCTCTTACCATAAGAGAACTTAAGCCTCACCTATTTCTCCAAGTATCCATGAGGACCTGTAACCAACCAATCCATGCCAAAATCCAAATGCAATACAACACTTTCATGAAGTAATCAAGCAAATGATTAATGTACCTAATTCATAAGAGAACTACACAAGATCAATTTCAAAGCTCAAATCTTGAACATAAACATTAAATCCATGATCTAACCATCTCATCCTAGGAGATCACATGCAACATAACATGTATATACATCCTAGTCATAAGAGAACCTGTAATATGCCAAATTCTAAACTAGCATCAAGAGTATAACATGACATCATAAAAAATACACTCTAAACCAAGAAACTATATCTCCAATCACATAGAGATAACCTTACCAATGATGCATCCACGTCACTTCCAACAACTCCCACTGAACCATGGTATCGAGTCACACATGGCATTATGACTACCATCCTCTCTATGAAGATCACTCTGAAACATGAAGCAGGTAGTTATCAAAAACAATATTAGCCAAAATAACCAATGCATCATTACTGTCATCCAAGGATTCCTCTATAGAAGAATCAGAACTCTCTTTCTTGTTCTTACAATCCTTCTTCACATGTCTTGGTTTCCCACAATTCCAACACTTTACCTTCATCCATCCTTCTGACTTACCCTTCCCTTCCTTGTTTCTCTTAGGTTCCTTTTTCCCAAGCTTACCTTTTATAAACAAGACATCTTGTATTTTTATTTTATATTTCCTCCTCATCTCCTCTGATAGGAGAGTAGGAATTATATTAAATCCATCTTCGGATCTGTAACACTACCACTGATAGTAACAATTAGATTTTCCCAAGACTCTAGTAAAGAAAAAAGTAACAAAATGCATTTATCATCTTCTAGCTTTACATGTACATATGCTAGCTGACTTAGAATCAAATTAAAAGAATTCAAATGATTTGCAACAAAATCACCATCTTTCATCTTTAAATAATTAAACTATCTTTTTAGATACAACTTATTAGTAAGACGTTTAGTTTGATAAATATCACCTATTCTCTTCCATAGCTTATATGTAGTAATTTCTTCTTAAATATTCAAGAGAACAACATCAACAAGATATAATCTTATGGTTCCTTTTTCCTTTTTATAAAACTTAGCCCAATCCTCATCTAACATCGTTGTAGGTGAATTTGACTCATTACCAACAGCTAACCACTGATCTCTCTCTTCAAGCAGATCCTCAATTTTTAATTTCCACATCTCATATAGATCCATTAAACATTTCAATATCTAAATGAGAATTCAAAATCATTGTAAAAAAATTATTTTCCAAAATGGGCAATAAAAATAATAATAAAAGCTCCCACTAAGCCAAAAAAACCTTCAATCTTTTAAGAGAAAGGCATGCCAATTCTCTACTCAACCTCAGCTTTGATACCAAATGTTGAAAATTGAGGTGATTATGTAGCTTAATAGTTTGTAAAATTATTATAGTTTTTGATCTAAATGTGTATTCTTTGTTACAGATTCTTTGTGGGTGATTATCTAATTAATTCATTTTATCATTTGTAGAATGAAGACAAAAGGTTGTAGAAGAATTAGATATAATATTAGAAGATACACAACATATACTATGGAGAAACCCTTTCATGAAAAAACTCCACCAAGATTCAATGTAAATTCCAATCCTTCCTTGAGATGCTTCTTTTTCCTTCAACAAATCTTCTTCACAACCTGCAATCAAATTGATACAAACTCTCTTCAACTTGGTTGAGATAAATATCCAATAAACAACTTTGTAAACTCCAAATGAGTTACAATTACAATGCTTAATCCCTATCTCACAAAAGGTACGCCTATCTCTTGCAAGTAGAGTTCTATCATGAATAGCAATGCCAAAACATGTGCTTCATCCATTTGGGCATCCCAAATTGAAGTCACAATTGAACCCTAATTTTGTAGATATCTTCAAGGATTATCCTCAAATTTGGTGCCCAAGATGGGCCCACTTAACTCATTCTTTTGAAATATCTTAGCATGCAAAAGAGTTAACTGCAAGAAGCCAACTTGGGCGCCCAAGGTGGGTCCAAGTCATTCTCTATTAACTGAAACACATCTCTCCACCATTCATGCAAGAATGGTCATCCCCTGTTAACTAAAGAAATTCTCCTATTATCTATCATGCAACTAAAGTCATTATTCATGCATTCCATGTTAACCAAAGTCAACTAACATACAACTAAAACTAACTGAAGATAACTGAACCATAAGTGAACTGAACTAAACTAAACTAAAATAAATTGAACTGAATTTATTTTGAACTAAACTAAACTAAACTAAATTGAAGTTAATGCATGTAAACATCAAACCCTAACTCCTAGGAACTTTACATGTATTATAGAAGTGTTATCTCTTACTCCAAATAGTTAGCTTAACTCAAGGTGAGATCCTAGTGTTTGATGTTTGAGAACACTTTCCAAGGACTTAGGAGATACATGAAATAAATAATTTTTAGGATAACAATTAAATGGCATCCTATTTCCAACAAACATCATCCCTAAACCATCAAACCTCTACCCTATACTTATTCCCTAAACCCTCAACCCTCATCCATATGCCTTATACCCTCAACCTTAAACCGTGAACCCTATATCTTAGACACTCAACCTTGAACACTATCCCTAAACTATAAACTCTCAGTTCCCTATACCCTCAACCATATACTTAAGTCTTAATCCCTCAATCCTCAACCCTATACCTTAAACCTTGAACCCTGCATGCACAAGCCCTCATCCCTATACCCTATAACCTACTCTTATACCTTAACCCCTGAATATTGTTCCTCAACCCCATACTTAAAACCTAAACCGTATGTACTATCAACCTAAGTAACCCTATGCATTATACACTCAATTCATATCGTAAACCCTAATCCCCATAACTTACACATTTAATCTTATACACTCAACAAGCTGAATATTATCCCTCAATTGTAACCCTCAACCCTCTACCTTGTAGACTCAACCTATTACATAATCCCTAATCCCTCAACCCTCATCCTTAATATAACCTATACCCTCACCCTTATATACCCTGAACCCAAAACCCTTACATACATACATACAACCATACATGCATACATACAAGCATACATGCATACATATAAGCATACATACATACATACAAGCATACATACATACATTAATTCATATATACATACATGTACATACTATCATAGGAAAAAGGACCCTTTGCTTCACATAAGATTAATTGGACTTAATGAGGCCTCGATTCAAGTGTTGTGAGGCATTTTATGCATCCACACTAGGTATTGGACCTTTGTAAACTAAATAAAATAGATTTAATGACGTATTTTGAAGGTTTTGTGAAGTGTTGTGAAACATTTTTGCATTCTTCTAGACTCTATTTATTGCAACTCACCTAAAAATCACCTTTTCATCACTAACCAAGTCCTATTTTGAAGTGTTGTAAAGTCTTGTAAAAAGTTTTCATGCTTTTCTAGGCATATCTTCACTATTTATCGCTTTCTTATGCTTTGTTTGGTCCCTTTATGCCCTCATATTACTTAATTAAGTGTATTTTTGAATATTATCCCAACAAACAACATTAAATACAACATATTTCCCGACACATATTTTCAGGTCCTAAGTGGGACCCATTCACCATGGGTGGCGAATGAGTCCCCCTTGGCCCCAAATTCAAAATATTTTAAATTTTTTTTTGGTTTTTTATTCAAATACACTTGATGTCGGCCTATGATGAGGTATGAATGGGTAACTAAGGCACAAGGTTTTATAAATAGTTTTTTTTCTCCTCATTTTAAATCTCCCATCTTCTACAATTCATTCTTCATTATTCATTTGCCATTATTTTATTTCAATTCAAGCAAGTTAGGGCTTTCACATTACAAGTCATTAATTTGACTTCCTAAGACATTCTAGGGAAGATTCTACATGTTTTATTGCAAACTTTCAAGATCTATCATCATGACAAGGTAATCTATTCCATTGTTGCATGTTTTATTCTATTCTTTCATCACTTTGGTTTAAGTACCTAAATGGGGTTTGACCAAGGAAAACCCCCATGCCCTAACAATCAACATCTCTTCTTCTCTTCTTGTGTTTTTTTTTATTTAGGTCCCTTGGAAGTTTAAAAATCATTAATATCAAGTTGCAAGGTTGTTAAAGCCCTCTCTTCATTCAACAAG
Organism: Sequoia sempervirens; assembly: GCA_007258455.2. NCBI lineage: Eukaryota > Viridiplantae > Streptophyta > Pinopsida > Cupressales > Cupressaceae > Sequoia > Sequoia sempervirens. The sequence goes on from VDFB02281265.1 coordinate 109,582, forward strand.
TCAAAGAATCAACAAAATCTCATTTTCAGGCCCATAAATCAAAATTTCAGAAGCAGACACCTGTAGGAAGCTAAAGTGCAGATCTGAAGCTCCAGAAGCCACTCTTGAATATTCCAAAATTCAAAAGCGGTCCCATTCACCATGGGTGGAAAATGACTCCCACTTCTAGGTAAGTTTTATGTTTTTTTCATTTTCTGACACCCTTTTGATAGAAACAAATTCATGGCTTAGTTTACCAGAACTAGGACTGATTCGGCCACGGTGGCGAATGAGTCCCTCCAGGCTAAAAAAAATCATCAATAGAATTTCAAAAACAATTTCCAGTCTTATTCAATATTCCAGGTGCACTCTTTCAATCTAATTCATTTTTGTTACATTTCTCCATCCATTTGTAGGTGATGTTGCATTACACAAAGTGTTTTCAAATAAGTTGTTTTTCTTTAGTTTCTATTCAATATTCAATCAATTTTATTTAATTTCTTGTACTCAAACACTACATCTAGGAATCTTACATCCTATTCCATTCACATCACACAACAATATTTGACTGAAACATTTAGCATTTTTAACCCTATTCCTTCCCTTTTAGGTGAAAGATCCTAGAAGGGTGTGTCCAATAGGGTTTCATAAATCAATGTTTCATTTTGTTGAACTTGCTATTTAAATCCGTTCTTTTCTGATTTTGGAGTACGTTAATCGTCCTAGCTTTGCTTGCATTACATTTTGCATTACTTATCTTGCATTCTAGGGTTTCATTTTTGTATAACTAAAGGTGCGTAATAGGTTGCATTTTTGCATCCTTTATCATTAAAAAGTTCATAAATTCTGAATTTTTCATTTAGCACTACCTCATAGCACTCAGAACACATGAAAATTAGTCATAAATTTTTGAAAATTTTGAAAAAATTCCATATTGGGACTCATTCAGCACCCTAGGAAAATCAGTCCCTTCTGACCCCTGAAACAACATTGTACAAAACTCATAAATTTGTTTTTAAGCTTCTGTTTGGTGCCTTAACTTGTATATATTAGTCAGTTGCATTTCTAGAGCATACATTTCACTAGATTTCACTTAAATTAGCTCATTTAATGCATTGTCTAATTTCAATTTTTTCATCAAAACATATCATTTCTAGATAGTTGCATTGTGTAAACAAACATTTCAAACTAAAAATTGCATTGCATTATATTTTATTTCATATTAGCATGTTTTCTTTCAAAATATGTGCTCTTGATTTGATTAAGCATGGATTTTACAAGCATAATATCCCCTCTTATGAGTTTTCTTTTGACTACCACAATAAAATACATAATCAATCCATTAATTCAATCCTTAATCTTACATTCCCATTGGTGAGAATGGAAATGTAGAGAATCATAACACACATACGTGTTCTTCTTCTGATACCTATCCTATTAGTGATGAACGTATTGTGGTGCACGAAGTCACAAGCCTTGAAATTCTTGATTGTCCATCTCCTTATTCCCCTTTGGATGACCTTACACAAGAAGAACATGAGATCATTGACACATTCCTCAACATCAAATTACCAAGTCCCCATGCTCATGATAATCATTTTTTTCCATAGAAGTCTCCTAATATCCCTCCTCAATGCAAAGAGGATAGGTTGGTATTAGAAGATACCCCTATTAAGAATCATGACACCCTTGATCTTCCCTTCCCTAATTTCCCTATCCTATGGGAAGATTTATTTGCAAACCATAATGGTCCTTCTCTTGATGTCTCCTCCATTTGTGATGAACCTCCTTTGCAAATATCAACCCTCAATGAACATATTGCAAGCTCTCCTTTTTGTGTAGCTAATATGGAACAAGATAATGAGACCTTGATTACAATGTACATTCAACTAACATCCTCTCCTAATCATCATTCAGCTCCTCATAATCCCATCCTTGATCATTCCCCTATTGGAAATGAAGTTATTGTAAAAGAACCAAGCCCTACTTGTCAAGCACATGCGGCTTGTTGTTCTCCTAAAAACTCTCTTCCTAGGGAGAATATCATGGTATTGAACTATGATAAACAAGTGGTTCTTGATTTTCCTTAATTAGATATACATCCAAACATGACTAGTGAGGATATGAATGCACAAGTTTCCATTCAATCCCCTTTGATCATTGGACCACATACATATCCAGTAAAAAATATTTCTAATCCCCTCATCCTTTACCCACTCTCATTCAATCTCACACAACACACTTCTCAATCATCCCTCCTACCTAATGGCTTTGAACCTCATCCTTCCCAAAACATTCAAACTATCATCTCGCACAATGCTCATGATTTGACTTCCTTACATTTTATAACCTCCTACAATGAAAGGAAAAAAATTCTCACAATCTAGAGAGTCTTGCGTAATTATGACATCCACTAATATGCAAGATGAATCTTTCACACCCACCATAACAAAACCTTCTCTCCTTGATCAAGAGGGTATCTTTTCAAGACTTCTCCAAGATAACTTGATCACCCTACCTCCTAGAACCGAAAGAAATTTAATTCCAAGACTTCATTTTGTGCATATCATGGAGTTCATGGTCAATCCACTAATGAATGTAATGCTTTAAGTCGTAAAATACAACATTTTTAGGAGTTTGGTATTCTTCCCTATGTGGAGGCATCTCATTCCTCTAATTTCTATTGATTTTCACTCTAGCGTGCATCAATCCTTTCAACTCCCCTTTGTCCTACACTAAGTGGGGGGAAAGGGGTTCAGTAGCCTTGTCCTTGTATGTCACTTGATATTTCCTCCTTTGGCTAGTCATTAACCTTTCATGAATACATAAGAGCAAGCTTGGGATGTGGATGACATGCCTTAAGTTGGCTCACATATGACATACTTCTCTCTCTATGACGTAGCTTATCATAAACATATGACTTGGCATAGGGCTTTCCGCATAAGCTCTCATGTCTTCTTTTCTCTTCTACTTTAAAGCAATTGCTTGCAGTATGGATGCTCACAACTACTTTAAAGTGGGGGCATACATCATGACTCACATTTCATTGTTTGATTTTATTGTTCATGTGATTCCCTCTCTCGAAAGCATTAGGTACGATGCTCCCCAAGATGAGATCACTTATCCTCTCTTGGAGACATTGGGTATGATGTTCCCTAAGATGAGATATTGCATGAACAAAGCTAAATCCCTTTGAACAAATCTTTACATTATTTTTCATTAACAATGTCTATAAGTGTCAAAACCATTTTATTTTTTGCACCTTGTTAAATTTATCAGGTGGTATAACTTTAACATGTGGTTGAGTGGGAATCCCACCTAGCGGCATGACTTTTCCCCATAGCCACCTTTGTATTTATGAGTGCATACCAACTAGTGTATATTTATCACCTTTTTGGGAATTCTCACCCAGTGGACAAGCAGAAGTTATGTGGACCCAGAATGAGTACATTTGGGCCTTTTCACCCCGCAGACGACCAGAAGTTTTGTGGCCCCATAGTGAGTACATCCTATCCACCCTGTATTTCTTTGTCGCTCATGCCATTACATGATTTTGTATCTTGCGGGCTTCACATACATGTGGATCTCTCTTGAATGTCTACTTTAGTGTTATTTTGTAGCAAGTTCATCCTCTCACTAAAGTAGAGGCTAAATGTGTTGTAGAATAAAGGACCCTTTGCCTAACATAAGATTAATTGGACTTAATGAGGCCTTGATTCAAGTGTTGTGAGGCATTTTCTGCATCCACACTAGGTTTTGGACCTTTTCAAACTAAATAAAATGCATTTAGTGACATATTGTAAAGGTGTTGTGAAGTGTTGTAAAAAATTTCTACATTATTCTATAATGTATTTATTGCAATTCATCTACAAATCACCCTTGGGTGATCCCATAATAGTGGTTTACAATTTTTGGCCAAACTGGACACTGAAATTATTATTTTTAACTAAATCTTCACATTCGGGCACCTATAGCAGCTAAACCATGAGGAATTTGAAGATGGTGCAAACTAGAGTCTCATCAAATTTTGTTTGTAGATTCTAAAAATATTTTTTTCAAAATTTTTGGAATCAAATTGCACTTCTTTTCCATCTCCCATGAAAATTATTTTTTCATAAAACAACATTTTTAAAAGTGACACAGATAATGCATAACTTTTTTTCCATGAAGGATAAAATTCTAATTCTTTTCAAATTTAGATTTGTAACCTAATATCTAGTGCTTCCACCTGGTTAGATAGTTTTTATTGAATATTTTTTTCCTTAATCAAGTTTCAAAGTCAAACAAATTATAATTGTGGAACGCTGGCAGATTTAGCTAACATTTTTTATATATATCAAAATTTAATTTTCTTTTTTGTTGGATCAAGGACTCCAATATCTAGTGCACTGTATTTTCAAAAAATTTGATAATCTTCTATTTTTCCACATGTGAAGAACAAAGAAATTCATTTTCGATGAAAAACATATGTTTAATAAAACTTAAAAAACAAATACATAACAAAACCAAAACATATTAAAATTATATTCATTGGATAGCTTATTCTAAGGAATACCATAATCGTTTGAAATAAATTTTAAATGAATTATTTGATCCCCAAAGCTAAATCAAAAGTGATTTTTATCGACATTTTGATAGGTGCAAAGGAGACACATTTATAGGTATGGTTTAAAACTAGCGAGGTTCTATCCAAGGGGTTTGATCTAAGGTGATTTGATCAAACCCTCTTCAATTGGAATCCTTAAAATAGAACTTTTAAGGCTTAAACGATTATATTTTCTAAAAATATTTGATTTCAACTAAAATTCATTCCTCTCAGAATTGTAAACTACTATTGTGATAGCACCCTTTCATCACTAAACAAGTCCTATTTTGAAGTTTTGTAAAGTCTTGTGTAACAAAATTTCATTCTTTCTAACATTATCTTCACTATTTATCCCTTTCTTATGCTTTATGTGTCCCTTCCCTTTATATGACTTAATTAAGTGTATTTTGAATATTATACCAAAAAAAAACATTAAATACAAATATTTCCTGACACATTTCAAGTCCTAGATGGGACCCATTCACCATGGGTGGCTTAATGAGTCCCCCTTGGCCCCAAATTCAAAATATTATAAATTTTTTTTTAGTTTTTTATTCAAATACACTTGATGTCAGCCTATGATGAGGTATCAATGGGTAACTAAGGCACAAGGTTTTATAAATAGGCATTTTTCTCCTCATTTTACATCTCCCATCTTCTACAATTCATTCACCATTATTCTATTTCAATTCAAGCAAGTTAGGTCTTTCACATTACAAGTCATTAATTTAGCTTCCTAAGACATTCAAGGGAAGATTCTACATGTTTTTTTGCAGACTCTAAAGATCTATCATCATGGACAGGTAATCTATTCCATTTTTTCATGTTTTATTCTATTCTTTCATCATTTTGGTTTAAGTACCTAAACGGTGTTTGACCAAGGCAAACCCCCATGCCCTAACAATCAAAATCTCTTCTCTTCTTGTGTGTTTTTAGATTTAGGTCCCTTGGAAGTTTAAAAATCATTAAATATCAAGTTACAAGGTTTTTAAAGCCCTCTCTTCATTCAACAAGTCAAAGAATGAACAAAATCTCATTTTCAGGCATGTAAATTAGAATTTCAAAAGTGGACACCTATAGGAAGTTGAAGTGCAGATCTGAACCTCCAGAAACCACTCTTGAATATTCATAAATTCAAAAGTGGACTCATTCTCCATGGGTGGAAAATGAGTCCCACTTCCAGGTAAGTTTTATGTTTTCTACATTTTTTGATACCCTTCTGATAGAAACACATTCCTAGCTCAATTTACTAAAACTGGGACTGATTCACCCAGGGTGGTGAATGAGTCCCTCCAGGCTTGAAAAACATCATCACCAACATTTCAAAATCAATTTATGGTATTATTCAGCATTCCAAGTGCACTCTTTCAATCTGATTCATTTATGTCACATTTCTCCATTCATTTGTAGGTGATGTTGCATTACACAATGTGTTTTCAAACAAGTTGTTTTTCTTTAGTTTCTATTCAATAGTCAATCAATTTTATTTAATTTCTTGTACTCGAACACTACATCTAGGCATCTTACATCCTATTCCATTCACATCACAACAATCTTTGAATGAAACATTTAGCATTTTTAACCCAATTCCTTCCCTTTTAGGTGAAAGATCCTAGAAGGGTAAGTGTCCAATAGGATTCCAAAAATCAATGTTTCACATACATAGATATAAGCATACATAAATAAATACATATATACATATAGGAATACATACAAGAATGCATATATGCATACATGCATGCATACATACATACATACATACATACATACATACATACAAGCATACATACATGCATACATACAGGCATATATACATACATAAATACATACATACACATAAAAATATATATACAAGCATGCATACATCCAACATACTTAACAAACTTGCACAAAAACAATTCCAAGCGAGACATAACATGAGCGTGTTATAATGTGCTCACATTATGTCAAGCTTGAGAAACATACGTGACAACATTTTACAAAAAGGATTAAAAAGAAAAACAAAACATAACATGAGCATGTTATAACATGCTCACATTATATCTTTCTTTGGGAATCCCCAAGCCTTAGGCTTGGGATTTTCTTTTGGTTTCCAACCCAAAGGCTTGTAGTGCCTTCCCAACATCCAAAGGCATGTTTTTGCATATTCTACAAGATTTCACATAATCTCATTCATGTTAATCATTGGGTTTCCATGTGTTTCAAGGTCAATTAAATAAAAAATGTGGGTTATGATAGGCTCTCTCTTAGCTATTTAACAATGTAATTTTTTTCACATTTTGACAATGTTAAGGCTTCCATCTTTAATTTTTTTTGTTTGTGTGTCCATTTTATGTCAAAAAATAGTGTTTGGTAATTTTTACTTTATTTTTTATTTGCTCATTGAAATTTTAAATAAATTACACTTTTATAAAGTAGACTCCATTCTACACATTCAAAAAATATATATTTTTGATTAGTTTTCAAAAAGTATAGGGGTAGTGCAGCCAAAATTCTAATTTTCAAGATGTGTCAACTTTGAAAATTAGTAAAAAATTAAATATTCACTGAAAAATTGTGAGAAAAATTAGGCATAAACTACATGTTGTTAGCTAATTTCTCACCAAAGAAATTTTTAAAATATCAAAAAGAGGTTAACCTTTTAAAGGAGCAAAAGGCGCTATGTTATTTTTTCTTACAAAAGCAGCACCTATTTTTGTGGCTCCCATTTTTGAACTCCTTAATATCTACCATTTTCAAAAAGAATTAGTAGTTTAGAAAGTAGACTCGGAGCACTATGAACATTTTTTTTGTTGGATCTTAAAATTTTGAGTGCAAGAATCCTCAATTTCTCATCCAAGGTTAGTATTTCTTAATTTTAGAAAATAAAATAAAATAAAAAATGGCCACTTAAGACCCCTTTTTGGCCCCCATCTTTCTCCAGTTACCCATTTTGTCATATGTAATCATTGTATTGGTCATTTGTCGTTGTTGTTATAGAAAAACCTTGTAAGGAAGATTTAAAGTTTGATTTAATTGAGAAATAATGGTAATCTAGTTTTGGATCCCTATCGTATTGAGTTTAGATGGTATTTGCAATTGTTACTGAAGCTAAGCATAATAGTTTAATTTTTTTATATTATCTATTAGTACAACATACTATCTTGTAATTCAAAATTTAGTAATAAAAAGGAAAAGCTCAAGTTCATTTATCTTTGTTGGCTTGATTATAATGTATTATAGAGTTTTTTAATGTAATAGATTCTATGTAGTTTAGTTTATAGTGGTTAACCTAATTTGCAAGTCTAAGTAATCCTTATTAAAGCATAGAATTATGTTTGTAATTTGGGTTTAGTAGATTGGGGAAATTTATTTAAATCTATAGTTTATCTTCTATTTGTGAACCCAACTAGTAATATTAGGGTTTACTAATATTTAGGTTAATATAAAGGAAATTTTGGGTTTACTAGCCTTTAGTAGAACCAATTAAGGTTTGCTAAATTAAAGTTAAGTACTAAAGTCTAAAGTATAATACTAAGTCAATAATGTTTTTGAGTAAATATTAAAATACTTTAGGGTTTTATAAGGTTCTAGTTTTAAATATTTAAACCCCAAAATAAATAAAAATAGCTAAAATATTTGCCTTATATTTAGTGTTTAGTAAGGGCTTGATTAAATATATATTCAAATTTTTCCTATAATATTTGCATTAATATTGACCACAATATTACATAGGTTCATAAAATAACATTTTTTTAGTCATATAAGATTGAGGATCTTAGAGGTTTTCCATTCTACATTTGATATGTTGATTTGAAGGAGTCTAAGGGTTTTGCCTCAAGCGAACCTACTCCTATGGAAATACCCAAGTTTTGAAAGAGAATCAAGATTCTTTTATGTTATAAAAATCAATTGAATGAATTTCCTCTTCATAGTGCTACCTAAATTATCCTCTAAATCAAGCAATCCATAATTAATGAACTTTAATTTTTTTATTGAGGTTGTAGACAACTAAAATTGTCTCTCAAAATTTTGTTGTCAGATAATCACTTCTAAATTAATTCATATTTATTTTATTAATTGTCTTAGTTTTTCTACCAACATCAATTAAATGAAATATTGTTTAATTAAATAATCAATCAACCTTTTAATTTTCAACCTTGAATAAATGAATTCAATTTTTATTTGATTAAACCCATAATACTAGTTCCAAAAATTAAATAAATAAAAATTATTTATTTTGTTCCTCTTTTTTCTCTCACAACATTAATACATTAAAATCAATTACTTAATAATAAAGTAACAAAAAAATGGCAAGGAGCAGTGAAGGTTGCGAAATTGTAGAAGGGAAAGTAGGGTGCAAAAAGGTGGATGGAAGAAACAAAAGGTGTGACAAGGCTAATTGCAAGAAGACCATAGGAGATCTTGAAACTTGGGTGAAGGAAGTAGAGTAGGTGGTGTCATTGGATAAACTTTAGGAGAGTGCCTCAAAAGAAAGTTTGTGCCAAAATTCAAACTAGAATAGAAGCAAGAATCGCAACATTGGTGGTATGAATGGGAAGCATTAGAAATGCCTCAAGGTGTAATCAAACAAGGAAAATATGGGTTGGGCACCACAAGGGTGGCAGGATAGACGATGTACATGATAAAGATCTTGCTTCTGGCGCATATAATGGAAAGAAGGTGGATTCTCCCAAACTATCACCGAGGCATTTTTGGATATCCAGTAGGGCGATCTAGCTCGGGAATAAAACAACAATGGTGTTGAGCTCAAATTTATAGAGGCCTTCAATAACAATCTTGGAACAACAAGATTGGTGGTCCAATGGTATGGGAAAAACCTAAACTAGGATAGTCTAATTTGGTGGTGGAAAGGGCGTTGGGGCAGAGATTTGAAATTCAAAGTGTCAGTGAATGATTTATTTGTGGTCATATGTTCATCGTTTGATATCAAAGAGGAGATTTTAAATGGGATTTGTCTTATAAATGATAGTCGCTTTTACATCTGTAAATGGGAAATTGGGTTCAATCCCCTTCATCATTAAATGGAATGGATCCAGGATTAGTACAAGTTACCAAATATCCCTTTGGAATTTTGGCATCTAAAACCCCTAGAAACTATCATCAATCATTTAGGTAATTTTTTCTACATGTAGGAAAGAATCAATCAAGATGGCATCAGTACATATGTGCGAGATTTTGTGGAAAGTAAGTCATCCATTCCTCATTGGAGGGAAATTGTGATCATTACGGACTTTAGGCACTTTGTGTCAACCACTGGCCTACGATCCACATCAAAAGAATATGATTTTGAACACCATTGGTTGGCGATCAACGAATCCTAGCATTTGCCAGGAGGTAAAGGAAAATTGCAGTATGAACCCTAATCTAGTCATGGATCCTGATTCGCAGGTAGATCTAAAGGAACCTTTAAGTATTGAGTCTCAAACACACCACCACCACTATGTTGATGCCTTGTTTCTAAAGGAGTGGAACAAAGACACAACAAAGGTAAATAAAGCATTTGATGCTAAACTGATAGAACTTATCGATCTACTTGGGCATAACATGAGAATGGAAAACCTCAATTCTCTATTGGAGGTTGGTAAGGAGTTTTTTGAGCTTTCTTAGGAAGCAAAGGAAACCTCTTTAAGTGAGATCAAGGAAGATCCAATCATGGAACAATTTTGGGAGATGAATCCAAAAATAGAAGGTGAAGGTTTGGTGGGGATTGGTGTGGAGTGGCAGTCACACATGGTAGGCTAGGAAAATCTTGGTATTTATCAAAAATATCCATCCATGCTCTCCCTAGATTATGGAGAAAGAAAAAGGCGAGGTAGGATTCCCAACTCAGAGAAGCTCAAAATCAATGGTGAGGCCAATCGCCAAAAGAATATTTTGGCAATGTTGGGAGGAGCCCCTTCCTGAAGGAGAATGAAAATCCTTACCTAGAATATTAGAGGCTTAAATGCTCCTAACAAAAAGTTATTTATTAAGCATCAATTGGAGATGTCTTGTGCATAAATTTTTCTTCTCTAGGAAGCAAAACTAAATCAAGGTGAGGTGGATAATTTGGGGAAAATTTTGAGATTTTGGAAGATGCTATCAGTATGCTCAAAGGGGTAGGCTAGGGGCCTCATTACCCTTTGGAGACCTCAAAGGGTGATAGTAGAAAAGGTAGTCTCAAGAAAAATATGGTTGGCCTGTAAGGTAAAAGGTTTCTCCTCAAACTTGTGGTTTCTAATAATAAATGTGTGTGACCAAACACATGTATGCAAAAGAAGGAGGTCTAGAAAGATTTGGATCATGTACATCAATGCAACCTTTGATGTCTTCATATTTGGACGTGATTTTAATGCCATATTATGCATAGAAGATAAGCATGGAGGTGTAGGGAGAAAACTTCAATCGCAAATAGACTTCAAGTAGTTTGTGGAAAGGAATCAATTGTTTGACATGTCCTAATTGCCAATTCTCTGGTGCTGCCATAATAGTGGTTTACAATTTCTGGGAGATCCTGATTTTTGTTGAAATCACATATTTTTAGAAAATATAATGATTTAAGCCTTCAAATGTTCCATTTAAAGGATTACATTTGAATAGGGTTTGATCAAACCACCTTAGACCAATCCCCCTTGGATAGAACACTGAAGTTTTAAACCATACCTATAACGGAGTCTCCTTTACACCTATCAAAATGTTGATAAAAAACCACTTTTGATTTACCTTTCGTGGGATCAAATGAATTCATTTAAAATTTATTTTTTTGTAAGTATGTAGTCCTTATTATAAGCATCTAGAAAAGTATAATTTTAATAAAATTTAATTTTATTATTATATTTATTTTTAATTTCTTGTGAATGTAGGTTTTTCATTAAAAATCAAGTTCTATGTTTTGTACATGTGGAAAAATAGTAGATTATCAAAAAAAAAATTGAAAAATATGAGTGCACCAGATATTGAAGTCCTTGATCCAACAAAAGAGAAAAATTGAATTACAATACATACAAAAAATGTTATACATTATACAGTCGTGTTGTGTCTGAATTGTAATTGGTTTGACTTCAAATCTTAATTAAAGAAAAAATATTAAATAAAAAAAGATCTAACCAAGTGGAAGCACTAGATATCACAGTTACAAATCTAAATTTGAAAGAATTAGAATTTTATACTTCATGGAAAAAAAGTTATGCATTATATAGTGAGTGTCACTTTTTTAAAATGTTGTTTTCTGAAAAAAATTAGTTTTCGAGGGAGATGGAAAAAGAAGTGCAATATGATTTAAAAAATTTTGAAAAAAATATATTTAGAATCTACCAAAAAAAATTCACGAAAATCTAGTTTGCATCATCTTCAAATTCTTCACGGTTTAGCCGCTATAGGTGCTTGAAAGTGAAGATTTAGTTAAAAAAAATTATTTTAGTGTCTAGTTTGGCCAAAAATTGTAAACCACTATTGTGGGATTAATTTCAAAATAGGAAACACGGGTTTTGTTTCATAGAAAAAAATCTAGATAAATTCCTTTTCAAAGGCGATTTAGGTGCCTTTCCTTTCTCCATGGAAAGAAGGATTATGCCTTACTTGGGGTTGGATCATTTCCCTATCCTCCTTGAAATTATGGGATGAAAAACTCCATGTAGATGTCCATTCAAATTTGAGAATATGCGGTTCAAAGATCCTAACTTCCTGGATCTCATAAGTCAATGGTGGAAGGAGCCCACTCTGGAGGGTTCAAAAATATTTATCCTAACAACAAAGCTAAGATTGATAAAGCAACACTTAAAATTCTAGAATAAGGAATGCTTCAAAACTAATTTTGAGAAAAAAAAGAAAATAGAAGAGGAATTAAGTTTGTTGAATGAGGACATATTTGCCTCAAGCATGGATGGTGGGAAATTTTTGCAAGAGAAGGACCTTTTAAAGAACTTGGAGGACACCCTTTCAAGGGAAGAAATCTTTTGGAGGCATAAATCACGTGATTTTTGGCTAAGTGCTAGATATACAAACACAAAAAAATCTTAACTCCACCAAAGCCAGAAGGAAGATAAACAAGATATCCCTTATAAAAATGGGAGATGGTAGGTTGTTGGATAAGTCAGAAGATATCTTTGTGGTCATTGTGTATTTCTTCCATAATCTTCTAAATGATTGGAGTGGCTCTAGATTGTAGGATCAACAACAAATTTTGTCTTGCATACCCGAATTAGTCACTGAAGCGCAAAATGTCATGTTTAATGGGGAATTTACAGTGGCTGAAGTCAAAGTAGAGCTATTTCAATTACATCCTGATAAGGCTTTGAGCCTAGATGGGTTTCCTATAGCCTTTTTTCAGCAGTGTTGGGAGATTGTTAGGGAAGATCTAGTGGCTGCAATCAAAGACTAAAGGTCAACTAGGAAGGTTTCGAAAGAAATCAATAACACCTTTATTTCCTTAATTCCAAAGAAGGAAAAGCTCAAAAATTTTGAGTTTCATCCTATTACACTTTGTAATATTATACATGAGGTATTGGCCAAGGTTGTGGCCAACCATATTAAGAAGATCCTTCCAAACATTATCTCAAAGGAGCAAACCAACTTTGTCCCTAGCAGATTGATTCTTGATGGGGTGATTATTGCTTAGGAAGCAATTCATTTGGTTTCAAAAACAAGGAAACAATCTATGATGCTGAAGTTGGTTATCAAAAAGGTTTACGACAAAGTGAACTCGGGGACCATTTTATGCAATGTAGTAGAGGCCTTTGGCTTTAACAACGATTGGATAGATTGGATTTTTAATTGGATCGTGTGTCCAAGGTACTCAATTCTGGTTAACAACTCCTTAGATTGATTATTTGGTACCTCTCGAGATCTCAAACAAGTCATTTCTCCCATTTTCTATTCATGATAATGGTTTAGTCGTTTGGGAGGTTAGTTTCAAAGGTCGCCCAATTAGGATTTTTAAACGAGATCCAAAGCACAAGGGGTATGGCTACAATTACCCATTAGCAATTTGTTGATGATACCATGTTATTAGGCTCAGCAAATGCCTATGAAGCAAGGAAATTCAAAACAATATTGGAAAATTACTCGACTGCTTCTAAACAAGAGGTAAGTATTGAGAAGTCTGAGATTTTATTTTTATTTACTAATCCTTCAATTGAAAAGAACATCTTGAGAATTTTTAAGTTTAGAAAAGGCAAGCTACCTTGTAAATAACTTGGTCTTTCTCTCGCCTTTGGGGTGTAGCTCTACAAACTTTTAGACCCTTTGGTGTCAAAATAAGAAAAAAAGATTGTCCTCATGGAAAGGGAAATGGTTGTCTTAGGTGGGGAGGCTAACCATGATCAAAGAAATAATTATAGCTCTAACCATTTACATGATCTCTTTCCTACCATTGTCATCCAGGTTAAGCAATAAAATCAATCAAAGAATGAAAAACTTGTTTTGGAAAGGAAATTAAAATCATAAAAAGTTCTCTCTAATAAACTAGGATAAGGTTTGTAAATCAAAGGACGTAGATGGAGCAGGGATGAAAAGGATTTCTCTCCAGAATAAGGATTTTGGGGCCAAATTGGTCTAGCAGATGTATGCAAATCAAGAGCTCAAAGGGGTCAAAATGCTCAAAAACAAGTATTTGGATGAACAGGAAATTAACATCTTTTCTTTTGACTCGCTTGGACCTAAGGGCTTAATAATATGGAATTTCATATGCAGCTATAGGGATGTTATCACATAATACCTCTCCTTGGACATATATGATGGTAGGATGGCTCTTTTCTAGGAAGACTCTTGGGGTTATTTTCAAAAATTGATTGATAAAGGTGATCTCAAGCAAGCATTAGCATTGTCTAAACAAATGTGGGGCAAATGTGTCAAGGAGGACATGTTTATCTCAATCATAGATGGTTTTCTAGAATATCGATGAAATGATGTTAAAGTATTGGGTATAGACAATGCTACTTCTTCTGCTCTCAAAGAAGCTTTAATCAACCATGCAATATGCTTAAGGGACAACAAAGATTGAATTAGGTGTTGTGGCACTACTTCAAGTGAATTTAACACATATGATGGGTACAATCTATTGATAAAATATTTTGAAGATGCTCCTGAGTTGTCGAAGGATCTTTGTTCGCACTGCAAGGAAAGAAGATGTGCGGAAACACTTTCCTAATGCTAATTCTAAGAAGAGAATATAGACATATGGTTCAATTTTGAATTACAAATCATTAAAGATGTACATTAGAAGAAAAAAATAGAACAAAACAAAATGGACACTATATTTAACGCGGGAAAACCCTTTCAAGAGAAAAACCCACACACCAAGCAAAAAAACTTTGTATTACAATGAACAAAATCCACATATAGAGTTACAATTTGTTTCTTACAGAGATGTCAATTCACACTACTAATATAGGAAGCATTATAATTCCTAATCAATCATGTTTTCTCATCAGAATCACAACACAACTCTCAAGCACTATTACAATGCATTACACATTATAGAATTTTTCCTTTTGAGAGAATTTCAATAAACTTGCATCACCAAACCCATATGGGAAGCATACCAATTCAATTCCCATTTGTAACAGTAGACCAATCGTCACACAGTAGTTACCATACCGAGCCATCGATGAGACAACCACAAGTCTCTCGCTGATCTACTCAAGTCAAATCGATACATGCTTCTCAAGGTACACTATCGACCAAGTCCATCACCATGTCAATGAGATATTTTAGCTCCTCCCACCAATACACAAATATCTCATCGATGTCCACTTTACTATTCCAAGAGGTTCACCAACTCCTTGAAGATACATTGTCCAAAATCATGTTGAACAATCGAAGTCACATTGATCGGAACGCTCAAGACTTCTATCAACATGTTGAAGAGACATTTCACAATGTATCAGTGAAGCATCCAGGTTTCTTCGATACAAAGCCTCGTCAGGATGTTGAGGTGACAGTGCAACCTCCTACTGACAAGATACTCCATCAGAGTGTTGGAATGTCAAAGAGACATCTCATAAACTCCTACCGAAGTGAGCTACTCTTTTTCACAATGTAAACATGATGTCACAACAAGGGATATCGATATGTCGAGGAGACAATGGGTGAAGCCTATCCGACCACACAATGTCTCGCTGATGAAGATCTAGGTGAAACCTTGAAGGCTTATTGAGTTGTCGGGGAAACAACTAAGAAAGTCTCACCAATGGAGTATAGTCTGGCCAAAAAAGGAGATAGAGAACACAACACTGCCAACATCAAGCCAGTAAGTTGAGACACATTTCCAACATGCTCCACTTGGAGAATATGTACTAGCTTATTCCAAAACTTGACATTACTAAATATCATAGGCCCCAAGGCCCATTGAACTGGCACACCACCTAAACTTGTCTATTCTCACTAGTTTTGTTAATGTATCTGCAAAATTTTCTAGAGCATCCACTTTTTCAAGATTGACCTTTCCATCCTCCACCATATCCTATACAAAATGATACTGCACATCAATATGTTTTGTCCTGGCATGGAAAGTTGGATTTTTTGCCAAACAAATAGCACTCTGACTATCACAACAAATAATAATTTGTCCTACATTGAACCCAATATCATAACACAAATTTCTAATCCAAATGGATTCTTTACATGCATGTGTTGCTGCCATGTATTATGCTTCCATAGTCAATAAAATGACTATAGCTTGCCACTTGCTCATCCAACTAATTAGACCACCATTCAACGTGAAGATGTATCCATTGGTGGATCTCCTATTGTCAATGTCCCCTGCCCAATCATAATCTACATAACCTCGAATGTTGATGGATCTCTATGACCCAACTGAGTTACCATGATAGCACAAAGTGTATTGAGATGCACCTTTTAAATATCTAAAGACTCTTTTTAGAGCATCCCAATGTGGTCTACTTGGATTTTCCATAAAACAACTAATAACTCCCACTACTTGGGAAATGTATGGCCTTATAGAGACCATTGCATGCATTAAACTACCAACTACACTTTCATAAGGCACTCTGGTCTTGTCCTCCATCTCGGTAGGAGAATTTGGATAAGCTTCAATGGATAGCTTTGTTCCCTGCAACATTGGAACAACTAGCTACTTGCAATTAGTCATACCAAATCTCTCCAGGATAATATTGATATACTTACTCTGGTTGAACCATATCTTTCTACTTCCTCTATCCCTTTTTATTTACATCCCCAGAATATACCTTGTTGCACCTAGATCTTTCATTTCAAACTTTGCTGAAAATTGAGATTTTAGATCAAAAATCATAGTCTTACTATTTCCTATGAACATGTCATCAAAATATAGGGCAATAATAAGAACTCGATCATTTTTAGTTTTGAAGTACACACAATGATCATATTTTGATCTACAAATTATAATGACAACAAAAATGTTTCAAACTTCTAGTACCACATTCTAAGTGATTATTTTAAACCATATAGAGATTTCTTTAACTTGCAAACTAGATTTTCTTTACCTTTTTCGACAAAGTGCTCAAACTGGGAGATAGAAATTTCTTCTTCAAGATCTCCATGAAGAAATTTTCCCTTCACATGATCCATTTGTTCAATCTCTAAGTCATACATTGCTACAAGTGACAAAAGAAATCTGATAGATGTCAGCTTAGCTACAGGAGAAAATATTTTGCCATAATCAATTCCCTCTACCTGGGAATAACCTTTTGCAACCAACCGAGCTTTATACTTTTCAACATTTCCATCCAAACCGATTTTCTTCTTGAATACCCATTTACAGCTAGCATGCTTTCTACCTTCAGGCAAGAGCACTAGACTCCAAGTTTCATTCTTTTTCAATGATGCCATTTCTTCATTCATTGCTTCCAACCAGGAATCTGAATTAGACATTTTAATTTCCTATTTCATAGTCCTAGGCTCATCAGTGCTCATAATTAAATCATAGGCACAATTTACATCTAACATGGAAAAACCATACCTATTAGGTTGTCACCTTTCACGTGTAGACCTCCTCAAAGGTTGGGGCTGAGGTTGTAGTTCTTCTTTAGAACTCTCAAAGCTGCTAGAACTCTCAGTTTTAGTTACACTTTGTATTTCCTCTCTATCTGGAGTTTGAGGAATTTAAACTACTTTTTCTTTATTTTCTTCTTTCATCTCTAACTTCAGATCCACTGAAGAAGGTTTCAGCTCACAAAATATTACACTTCTTATATACAACCTTTTCATTCATAGGATTCCAAAGCTTGTATCCTTTCATACCAATGTCATAGCCAATGAAGATGCATTTCTCATCCTTTTTCTCCAACTTAGATCTTTTCTCATTTAGCACATAAACATATGCTTCATAGCCAAAGAATCTTACATATCTTAAATAAGGCTTCTTACAAGACCAAGCTTCCATAGGTGTTTTGTCAATAAGTGCCAAAGAGAGAGATTGATTTATTAAATAACATGTTGTAGCCACAACCTCAACCTAGAACTTTTTCTTCAGAACAACATTGCTCAACATACTTTGTGCCCTTTCCATCAATGTCATGTTCACCCTTTTAGGTACTCCATTTTGTTGTGGACTGTAAGGTGTTTTTTTATGCATTTTTATTCCATGGTCTTTGCAATACCTTTCAAAATCTATAGAGAAAAAATCACCGCCATTATTTGTCCTCAAGCATTTAATTTTTCTTATAGTTTGATTTTTAACCAAGTTTTTAAACTCTTTGAACTGAATGAACACTTAAGATTTACTTTTTAGAAAATACACAAATTCTCTTCTCGAATAGTCATCAATAAAATAAACATAATATCTTGATTTTGATATCAAAGGAACATTTACTGGACCAAAAACATCAGAGTGAATATAATCCATAACACTAGAAGATCTATGAGGACTAGAAAAAAAATGAAACATGATGTTGTTTTCCATATATACAATGTTCACAAAAATCAAACTCAAGGTTACAATCATCGAGCCCTTTAACCAAGATTTTATTTTTCAAGAATTTTAAACCTTTCTCGCCAATGTGTCTAAGCCTTTGATGCCAAAGCATGGTCTTTTCTATAGGGAGTTTCACCTCCAAAGAGTTTTCCCCCAGAGGAACTTCGTTCTCCTTCTCTACACGAGTAGCCTTTTCTAACTTTACAAAGAAATTGTTGCATTAAACAACATGTGCATCTAGCTTGTATAGAGTACCAATTCAGGCACCCCTAGCCAAAACCATCAAGCCTCTAGTCATCTTATATCCACCATTCGAGAATGAAACTTTCACACTAGCATCATTCATCTTGCTAATAGAAAGTAAATTTTGAGCAAACCTAGTATATGCATTATGCCATCAATTCCTTTGATTCTTCTATCAAGAAATTGAATTCTAACTCTTCCACGGCCAACAATTGCAAGAGATGAGTCACTTGCTAGATACACCTTTCCACCAACATACTTGTTGTACTTCATAAACTAATCTCTATGAGATGTCATGTGAAAATATGCACCTGAGTCAATCGGCTAAACATCATCTGATACCTTAGTCACCAAGGCTGCAATGAAGGCATTTGCATCGCTCTGAGAAGAATCATTATCTGAAGAACTATTTTTCTTCTTCTTCTTTTTCTCCTCTTTGCAATCCTTACGAAGATGACCAGGTTGCCCACAATTCTAGCATTTCACCTTGGACTTCTTTCTAGGAAACTTTGATCTCCCATCAAACTTTGATTTAGACTTCTTGTCCTTCTTTCCTTTCTCCTTCGATTTTCCTTGAACAACAAGAGCCTCCTTTGCCATCTCAGAAGATTTCCTTCACATCTCTTCTAACAACAATGAAGCAACCACATCTTCCATATTGAAAGTGGTTTTCATACTCCCAATAGCCATCACTAAATGATCCCGTGAGTCAAGAAAAGAACATAACAGAAGCATACAATGATCCTCATTGTCTATCTTCACACCTACAGATGTTAACTAAACAATGAGCATTTTGAATATATTCAGATGATCAGCCACAGGTGCCCATTTCTCCATTTTCAAAGAGTACAACTTCTTCCTCAAGAATAAAGTATTCACCAAGTACTTTCCCTGATAAATGTCACCAAGTTTCTTCCACAAAGAAGATACAGACTTCTCTTCATGAATGTTTAGGAGAATAGAGTTTTCTAGACATCGTCTTATCAAACCTTTGGCTTTTCTATCTGTGAGGTCCCAATCTTCTTGCTTCATGCCCGAAGGTTTAGTTCTAGACACATTAATCTAGAGATCTCTATCTACCAACAAATCTTCCATTTTGAGTTTCCACAACTCAAAATTTCCACCATTGAACTTTTCAATTTCTATCTTCCTTGATGTGTTTTCCATCTTAATCTACAATCGAGATTACTTGATTCCTCTACAAGACACCTACTTCAGAATTGGCACAAAAAACCCGTCCAACCCACAAGGATAACACAACTAGCCAGGCTTTGATACCACTTGGAAGGAAAGCAAAGGTGCGGAAACACCTTCCTAATGCTAATTCTAAGAAGAGAATACATACATATGGTTCAATTTTGAATTATAGTTCATTAAAGATGCACATTAGAAGAAAAAAAATAGAACAAAACAAATTTAACACAACCACAAAATGGACACTATATTTAACATGGGAAAACCCTTTCGGGAGAAAAACCCACACACCAATCAAAAACACTTTGTATTACAGTGAACAAAGTCCACATATAGAGTTACAGTTTGTTACTTGCAAATATTTCAATTCACACTCTTAATATAGGTAGCATTATAATTCTTGATCAATCTTGTTCTCTCTCATCAGACTCACAACACAAATCTCAAGCACTATTACAATGCATTACACATTATAACATTTTTTCTTTTGAGAGAATTTCAATAAACCTACATCACTAGACCCATATGGGAAACATACTAATTTAGTTCCCATTCGTAATAGAAAAACAACCCTCACACAATAGTTACCATACCAGGTCATCGATGAGACAATTACAAATTTATTTCCAATCTACTCGAGTCACACTGATACATGCTTCTAATGGTACACTGTCGACCAAGTCCATCACCATGTCAATGAGAGATTTCAACTTCTCCCATCGATAAATAAATGTCTCGTCGATGTCAACTTTACCATTCCAATAGGTTCACCAACTCATCGAAGAGACATTGTCCAAAGTCACAATGAACAACCAAAGTCACATTGACAAGAATGTTCAAAAATTTTATCATAATTTCAAAGAGATATTTCACAATGTCTAAGCGAAGCATCTAGGTCTCTCTGATATGAAGCCTCATTAGGATGTTGAGGAGACATTTTTCGATGTCTCGGTGATAGTGCAACCTCTTGCTGACAAGATACTCCATCAAAGTTTCAAAATGGAAAAGAGACATCTCAAAAATTCTCACTAAAGTGAGCTACTCTCGTCGACAATGTAAACACGACACCACAGCAAGGGATATTGGTCTGTTGAGAAGATAATGGGTGAAGTCTCACTGACCGCACAATGTCTCACCAATCAAGAGCTAGGTGAAATGTTGAAGGCTTATCGGGTTGTTGGGGAGACAACTAAGAAAGTCCCACCAATGGAGCATAGTCCAGTAGACAAAGGAGATAGGAGAACACAACACTGCTAATGTCAATCTAGTAAGTTGAGACACATTTCCAACAGGCACAAGCAATGTTTACCAAAGGTCAAGATCTTTTCCTAGTTATTGTGGCCCATCTAGATGCATGCTTTGCAAACAAGATGAAGAAAGTAGTGACCATATTTTTGTTAATTTCCCCTTTACTTTGAGGTGTTGGAACTAGTTGCGTGACAAATTGTATTGGGTTTCAGCCATTCCCAGGGACCTGCTAAGTTGGTTTAAAAGTTGGCCCACACTTAATAAGAATGCTTTGTTTCTTGGCCTTTGTCACACGAGTCATTTCTTGCTCATCTAAGAAATATGGAAAGAAAGGAATCACATATTCCAAAATTTTGAAATGTCATTTCCTTCATTAATAAGGTTAAGGCAAGCATTGTGGAAGTGATAAACTTAAGATCGTTAGCTTCTAGCAAACAAATGACCAACTTAACAAGTTGGGATGCATTGATGAGGAAAAGTTGGAATGGTTTAAAGGTGCCATCCTTTGTGGGAAAAGGTGGTACAAAAGCTCAAGAAGTCAGGAAGAGTGTGAAATGGCACCCTCTTGATAAAGGTTGGTAAAAGGTTATTTTTGATGGGGCCTGAAGAGGCAATCTTGGCTGTTCAAGGGTTGGTTGCATCATAAAGGATTGGGAAGAGAAATTTATTGCTAAATTGGAAAAATCACTACATATGGGTACTAACAATATGGCAGAAATGGTTGTCACTTCCCTTGGAATAAGGTTATATGTGAATCTGAAACTATCTAAGATTGTAGTGGAAGGTGATTTAATTGTTATTGTCGATTCTCCTTGATTAAGGCATTCGGTGAATTGGAAACTTGGTGGGGTGTTGGATGACACCATGGTGTTGCTTAAGAGCTTTAAGGAATATACTGTTAATCACATATTCCACAAAGGGAACTAGGAAGCGGGTGCTCTTTCTAACTTGGGAGCAGATGGTGTAACATTGAAAGAGGTGTTTGACACTGGTGTTCCTGTTTAAAAAAGAAAAGTGGGTGGTTGGGCAAGTAACTCTCCACAAATGGATTTGTGGAGAGTTAGTAATCAACACGGTGGTTCTCTTCATGGCAGGTTGCCACAGACTTTTTCCTTGCACTGTTGGCTATTGGCTCAAGATGACAGCATGGTGGGTCCACTTGGAAGTCAAGCGGCAATCAACTCGCAATAATGGGTTTAAGTGCCATTTTCTTGTCAAGTAAATGGTTTATATGCATGAAGTTCTATGAATTAAGAAGAAATTCCCT
Source organism: Sequoia sempervirens (assembly GCA_007258455.2). Taxonomy (NCBI): domain Eukaryota; kingdom Viridiplantae; phylum Streptophyta; class Pinopsida; order Cupressales; family Cupressaceae; genus Sequoia; species Sequoia sempervirens. The sequence continues at coordinate 131,992 of VDFB02281265.1, forward strand.
CTATACATCGAGGCTCTCACATAATAATGGTGATTTGATCTTTCGTAGGCTATGGGCATATTGTGAGTTGGCGCTCTAACACACACCTTGAGACTCACTGCTCTAGTGTGGATTAAATATAGAAAATTTTGGTTCAGTCCTTATGGCGATGTTCATTATCCCGGTTTTGGAAAGTGGTCTGATTAGCGATGATTGTTTCTACATGGATGCCCTCATTATAGTCACATCAAGTTGGCAAAACTTATACGTTCTAAACAAAACTAGATTTTGCATGCAATCTTTTGATGATTTCATACATGCAAAAATTATTCAATGGAAGAACTCAGAGCTCGATGTTTGTTTTTGATACATGCAAAAATTAATGCAAAACTAAACTTCCAAAGAAAAAGAAAAAAATTATCCCTTTCAATATATACTCTTACTGTAATTTTGATTATTAGATAAAATATTACACATTTAATATACCTGAATATGTTTTAATTCTTTCCAACCTCTTGACTTATTTTTTAAGTTTTGTTTTTTTATTTATTTACATATTCTCATTGACTTAAGCTTGAAAACAAGAGAGACAATTACTAGATAATAAGCACATGTGAAAACCAAAATAATAATTAATTAAGCATGCTTTTGATTATTTAACTATATGTTAGCATGCAAAAGAATCTATGTGCGTTGGAAAAGACCTAATTAGGTCAAAGTGGAAAGTTCTCTAGTCACCTTTAGTGGCTTCAAGATAGCCCCTGAGATGTAATTATATTATTTGTCTATTTATTTTGGGTACATGCAGGTGGGATTGGAACTTGACATGTTGCATGTCGTATTTTTTCACTTCACTTATATGTTGTTGGCATGTTTTTTCAGTTAGCTTTAATTTCGGTGCTTATCTAAATTTATTTTAAAATAATTAAACAAGCAATCGTCACTTCTTGTTCTCGTATAGCATAAGTTTTGTTTTATGGGAATTCAACTTTTGCAGTCGTAGATGCAATAAGCAGATTTTTTTTCTGGTGTGATTTGCTTTCAGTGAGCTTTATAAGTTTTTTTCTTCTGCTCTTTCAATTGATTGATAGAACAGAAAGATAGCTTTGAAATCTTTGAAAATTTCTAATTGTATCAAACACTAATGCAGGTATCAAAAAACAAGCAGAGCAGCAGTGTGTTTCAGATTTGCAATGGAAAAGGTATGTATATATGATGTTTGTGCAGCACCAGAATTTTTTTTTATTAGTATTTTGAAAAATTAAAAAAAAAAGATTTCTAAAATCAATTGTATATATGTTTTACATCATGTTCAATGATCCATCATCAAAAATAGTAAAGAATTAAATAACTGATTATGATTCTTAAATTTGATGTTCTTACAGGGTTTTTCAAAAGAGCCACAAGAAGGGTATCACAGCCCCGATTCTAGGGCTAACTGTAGTGCTATTTCAAAAGAGGAAAGCGACAAAGAAAGCATATCCGGTGCCCTATATTCATCTGGCTTTAAGCCATTGAGTACAGATCATGATAATGAAGCAGGGGCTGGTAGTAATGAAGCAGGGGCTGATAGTAATGAAATTGATCAAACAGGCAGATGTAGTATAGAACCCTTCAAAGTTCATCTATACTACATCTGCCTGTTTGATTATTTTCATACTACATCTGCCTGTAAGAGACGGTGTACATACACACCAACATGTGAGGAATGAATTTATGCCTTACACCATTCGATTTTAGAAGGAGATAGTTAAGGTAATTATTACATCATATTTGTGTAATGATCCAGCTATAATTCCTTCCACATCCACTTTGCTAAATTTTGAATAGTATTAATCTCCTCCTTACAATACAAATCCAGAGATAATTATTGAAAACAGCCATTGAAATTCGGAAATGCCCTCATCAAACAGAAACAGAATGAGCGGTGGGATCATCTTGCAATGGTTGAATTGGGAGGTTCCATGGCCGTCCCCATCTCGCGTTGTTGTCTTCGCAGGTTCTTCTTCCAACCTGCAACAAGCCAAAATAATCAGCCCCAAAACCATCTGAACAGTTGTGAAAGTTAAGATCTAACAAGACGAATGTATTACCGAGAGTAGGATCATATCCTCTATGTTTGATTTCTCTGTATTCCTGGCAGAGCGCGCATTGATGACAACAACAATGGGTCATACAATCTGCATAAGGGCTCTCCGAAAGTTATTCTATTATATTGAATGGTTCTAACATTCAAACGTAAAGGACAAGAATTTACCACTATCGCTCCTGAAGGATGAGCTTTCATAATTCTTTATACCATTTGGCCCTATAACCCATCCATATTTAACTTCAGAGATCTCCTCGGGCAAGTTAAATTTGGTTCGCATCCTGCCTCGGTACATGCACGCATAGCAGCAACACGCAATTCCCGTCAAAGAAAGCAGCCCATAGATGACCCCGCTCACAGCGCATGCTGCATCAACTTCAACCTTTCAGCCCTCCCATACAACAATAACTTCCAATATATGAAACATTTCTTGGTTATGAGTCTTACGCGGACAACCCTCGTCCACTATCTCCGCTATCTGCCCAAAAGTGATGCAGGGGCACCAGCATGTGAGGCAACCTGCAATCGCACAGCATTTCCATTAGTATTATTAACATATGGGGAGGAGGAGAGTAATATATAGATAGTTATACAATTGGATCGATCTTGGGCGCAGTCGAAGAAGCCAGTGGACCAGTTCTCACTGCTCATCTTTGGCTTCTCCTTTGAAATCATTGAATGGGCAATGGCGTGTGGACTGCCTGCATTTCCCTAATGTAGTCTCGTCTGTTATGATTTAATTGGAACGTTGACTGTGCCCCTTCACAGCTGTACACAGGCTGTCTGGCTACTGAGTTTAGGATAAGAAAGGAATCTAGGCTACCGTTAACCCTTCCCATTCGCTCTTTGAAAATGCATATGCACCTAAATAATTTAACCAATCACAAGATTGCGTATCTATATGATTGACTAATTAATTATTTTATTAAAGAATTTGTCTTAGAAACTAATAAGTCATAATCAATACATAGCAATGAAGAAAACATATTATTTTGTTTTGTGTCAATTGGCTTATTTTATTATGAATTAATATGAATTTGTAATTTTATAGTTTCAGTTATACTAGGTAGAAGGTGTTTCCTATATGAAATAGATGATTTAATTTTTGAAATCAATGGTTGAGAAATGAGAAGGATGCAAGGCGATACAATTAATCTCAATTGTTCGTATTTTTAAAATGATTTAACAATTTAAAAGTAGGGTTTTTGTTAAAACAAAGAAAAGAAAAAAAGTTGAGAAGATTGAAATGAAAAATAGAATTATATTTTATTAATATTTCAATTCTAATAACTTTCTCTATTTTTATTTTTAAAATGATTTAACAATTTAAAAGTAGCATGTCATTTGATTAAGGATATGATAATTCACCTTTAAGACCTCTTCAATGTATCCATTACACACTTAAGAAGGAAAATAGATAGAGAGAAAAGAGAGAGGAAGAGAGAAGTGGGGGGGAGAGATAGAGATGTGATATAGAGAGGTACATGGAGAAAAAAGAGAAAGAATTGAAGATATATATACATATATATATATATAGAGAGAGAGAGAGAGAGAAAAAAAGGGAGAGGGCTCTTTATATTTGTCTCCCTCTCTATCTATATGTTTCACATTATCTCTCAGTCTATCATTTTCTCTCTCTCCCCCATTTATCTCTATATTTTTCTTCCCTGAACTATCTCTCTCTCTCTCTCTCTCTCTCTCTCTCTCTCCCTATCCCTATCTCTCTCTCCCTTACTCTCTTTTTATATCCCTATTTGTCTCCCCCCTCTGTTCCTTTTTTTATCTCCCTCTACCTCTGTATATATCACTTTGAATCTCTCTCTCTCTATTCTTCCTCTCCCTCTTCTTATATCCTTCCATCTCTCCCTCTCACTCTATATATTAATCCCTATCTTCATCTCCATCTACATCTCTATCTCTATCTCTATCTCTCTGCATCTGTACTCTCTCTCTCGCTCTCTCCCTATGCTCCCTCTTTTCCTCCTTCTCATCCTCCTCCTTCCCTATCCCTTATTTCTTTCCCTCTCTGTCTATATATGCTATATACTCTTTCCCTCTCCCTATCATCTATCTATATATCTCTCTTACCACATCTATCCTCTGTTCCTCCATGTCTTTCCCCCCTCCCTCCCATATCCTATCCTCTTTATCTTCTCTCTTCTCTTTTGTCTCCCCATCTCTATGTCTATCCTAACTTTCCTCTATTTTTCTCTCCATGTCTCCTCCACCCCTCCATCCCCTATTTATCTCTTTTCTCTCTCTCTCTCTACTCTCTCTCTCTCCTCTCTCTCTCACTCTCCCCCATATATTTTTATCTCTCTCTTTCTCTTCCCATATATATCTATCTCCCCCTATCTCTATCTCCCTCTATTTCTCTCTCCCTATCTTCATCTCTACCTCTATCTTCCTTTCTCCCAGGCTCTATCTCTAGAAATATATCCCTCACTTTATCCATCAATATATCTCCCTCCGTCTCTCCCTTTCCTTCTTCCTAGACCTCTATATCTATACCTCTTTGTCTCTCTATCTCTATCTCTCCATATTTATTCTTCCATATCTCTCTATATCCATCTTTTTATCTCTCCATCTCTTTACCCCTATATCTCTCCCTCTCTCTAATTCTCTCTACATCACTTCCTATCCCTATCTTTATCTTTTTATCTCTCTCTCTCTCCATCTCTATGTGTGTATCTCTTCTATGTCTATCTATCCCTCTCTCATATCTCTATTTATCTCTCCCTCTCCTCTCTATACCCCTCTCCTTCTCCATATCCACATCCATCTCTATCTCTATCTTCCTTTGAATCTCTATCTCCTTATCCCCCTATCTCACACGCTATTACCCTCTCTATCTCTCCCCCTCTCTCCTTATTTTAAACATAACATGACTCTCTTGGTAATGAAGCTTTATTATCTTCCCAATCCAGATGTTTTATTTTAGTCATGTTTGGATCCCTGTAAGTGGATGCATACTTTATTTGAAGCTATCATTTCTCCATTGAGAGATTTTTTGCACAAACAACATCATTTGTTAAATGGCCTACCAATTGATCTCACACATTGTCCAAATGTATACAAAAATAGACCAAATTTTTTCCTAATTGACATTCCACACTTTTTGGCATGTCCATTTCACACCAAGGTGTGATTGCTAGTTTATAGCTTTAGTATACATTATTTTAAATATATTTATTTAAAAAATATGAAAAATATTAATTTTAAATTATCTATAATAAGTTTATGATATAAGTTAGATAGACATCCAATATGTATTTTTAAATAATTTTATTTAATATATATTTATATTAGTTTACTTAAAAGTTTAATAAATTATTTACTTCATACCTTCAATATATAAAAAAATCAAATGATATAAAGCTCGTAATTCACCTATATATTAACATAATAAAGAAATTGCAACAAAGGCATAAACCAAAATAATAGTAAATAAAATAAAATAGAGACATAATCAATATTTATGAACTTTCATCAAAGCTTAAAAGGTCAATGTTCAACTAGTCATCATCAAGTAAATGTGTTTCAAGATTCAAGTAATGTAGAGAAATAGAAGTATCATCAAGATGCATGGGTAGATCATCTAGATAATATAGTACTAGGAAGTGAATGATATTGAACACCTAGTCACACAAACTAGTTGTGCACCTACTCAATGTATTACCATGTTCTTGCAATGTGGCCTTAAATTCCATACTCATGTTGTGTTGTAGGCTAGGTACTGTATAATTATGGATAAAGATGGTTAGATGAAACCCTAGAAGCTTGATGTGCAAAAAAGTTCCTCCAAAAATTAAAAATCATGTGGCATGAAGTATTCATTATAAATAAAATAGAATGTAACCTCCAAAAGAAATTAGGGTTGGAAAATTTAAACCCCAACTAGTAAAGCAAACACATGTTTCTGCTTGTTAAATTCATAACTGGCACAACACTCTAAAACCTATCTGAGAGTTGAAGTTAGAGACGTAACCCCTGTGCTATCACTTGCTGAAATAAACCCATATCCACTTCCTACAATTAACTGTACCAAGAAATATTTAATCCAAACCCTAGAGCCTAAAAGTCTTAAATTCCTGGCAAAAGTTCCTGCAGGGAATCTAAACTGCTGCATTAGTATTCATTACAAACAAAAATCAGACTAAAAGAACACTAAAACTATCTTAGAGTGGGTTAGTTGGTGAGGACAATCCTAAAGTATTAATTTTTTAGAAATAAACCTAATATCCACTTCCACACAATTGCAATCAAACAAGAAGATGAATCCAAACTTTGAGGAGTCAAAAGGCCCAAATTCCTTAGGCTTCCATTTAGGGGGATGAAGATCCAAAAATTATTCTTGACATGGAGGATTATAACAATCATAGGGAATGAAATGCTTGGTAATTTTCCTTTAAGGGATAAAATAGATACTTGAAAGCACTTGTCAAAGAACCTAGTAATAAATCTAGGAATTTTTGTTAAGAAAACCCCTAAAGAGCCCAATGAGGGAACTGAGGTGTCTTGACAAGAGAAGTGCACTAGAAATAAATTTAGTCACCACAATTAATGAAGAATACACACTCTACTCTCTACCAAATATTTTCTTAAATCAACTCACATCACCTCCTTAAATGATGATTAGTTCACCACATGGGACTAAAAGTCACAATTTAGCACTTTAGATTAACTATCCAGGAGAAAATTGATGGTTTAGGAGTATAATAGTCTAGAGATAGGATGAGGTCACATGATGATGATCTTCTTGAGATATTTTTTTTAGAGTCTAGATTTGATTAGTTTCTTACCAATTGAGTTCAATAATGTTATCTTTCTATTCAATTGTCATGTTAGCTAGTTCATTTGCTAACCTATTATTTTCTTTTTAACCCTAATTACATTTGAATTCAATAAAAATTTCTAAGAAAATCTACATCATCTTAAAGATGTTCAATTTATAGGAGAAAGTTGAATTTTTATAGAGATAATTGATTTTTAACATTGAATCTCCATCTATGCATATTTTCGGATATCTTTCTCTTCTAGCTATAGATAGGCTAGTAAGAAAAGCTTGGGCTTGTACTTGATTTTTGTTCTCATTAGAGATATCTTGTTTAGATTACTAGAAAAATTATGTCATCATTATCTCTAAAAATACACCTAATTCTTCAAGATTTCCACTTGAGGCCCTATTAAAGTTAAACTTAATGAAATGTGAGGAAGGGTTTACCATTTAGTCAATAAATGAGTGGAACCAACTTAGAAGATGGGAAGTGTATAGAACCATTCATTGGATGAGGTGAATAAAATTCTAATTCTTCACAATCTTGCTATCCCAAATAGTCACAACCTTGGAGTTGTTAAACTAGTACATGAAGGAATTTATTGACTTAGAGAGAGATTTCAAGAAGCTATGGGAGAGAGGATATAGGAGATGGCAATTTTTCTAAAATGTCTAATTTTTTCTTTCTATAATGACTAGATAAGAGTAAAAGATGCCATTTTACAAATGCAACCATAGCTTGAGATCCTATGAGCAAAGGTTCTGATCTAAAAATGATATTTGGTAAATTTTAGAAAAACTACTTACCAATTTAGTTTATTACACAACCACTTCCAATAGTGAACACTAAAATTACAGTTAAGGAGAAAATGGTCAATATATTCAATATATTTTCCACATAAGGAATAGTTGAAAAAATAAATAATATCCATCCTTTCTATTTTCTTACTTGTTAGAATTCTATTGTGAGTAATTAGCCAAGAGAAAGAACATTTTGGAAGAAATCCTTTGTGGTAGCATTTTTTTTTTTTTTAAATCTTTCATACCTAGATCCTTGGTGAGAGTTATCATGCCCAACTATATGCTTGTAGCATCATAAATTATTTTTGCTTACAATTTCATGCTAGGTTTGGCACTTATTTTAGCGTGTGTGTTTAGTTTTATTTGTAATATACTTGTTTCATCACCTTTTTGGTAAACTTGGTTGTCCTATATTACTGGGTCCTTCGAAAGAAAATTATGCCCAAAAACTAGTGCGACATGCTAGCATCCTAACTATACATGAAAAAACTTTAGAATTTAAAACTCATCCTTATTGTGATTAAGGATTTGACCTTACTTTTCAACTTCTCCCAAATGCTTACTTGGATATGTTCTTGATCTCATATATAAGAAACATCTTCTCTCCTTCACTAGTCTAGAGAACAAGAGAAAAGTTAGAAACAAGAAAGAAAGAAAAGAAAATGATTATACACATAATCCAATAAATTTACACTCTATAGTTTGCTAATTGATGAACTCCATTATTACAAAAAATTTATGGTCAAGTATCATATGATGTTTCTTATTTATTGTTACTATTATAGTATGTACTTTTAGACATCTAAAAATGTCTCGAGTGTATCACACACTGATTTCATTTATGAACATCATTTCTCTCATAATTCACCTAGTTTGTTTATTTAATTAAATAAGTTCAAATTATTTAGTTAAATTCACTTTATTCTCTTATTAATTTAATAATTATTTTATTTGATTAATTCATCACCTTCACACTAATCTCTTACCCTTTGATTAAATAATGTCAAATTATTTAATTAAATGTCATTTTCCCACTTGATTAAATAATTCCAAATCATTTAATTAAAGATCCTAATTCTTCCAACTTGTAGAATTAAATGATTTTTTAAATTATTTAATTAACTAATATTCCTCCAATCCTCCAACTTGCATAAAGGATATTCTCATTGAATATTCCCCTTTCAAATTCAAATTCTTCCCTCTGCATGAATAATATCTCCAACATATTTCCTAAAATTAAGGGATTTATTGAATCCTCATGGGTTATGGACCCTTGATTAAATCTTTGATCCACACCCTCATGGATTATTGACCCTTGATCCACGCACTCACATCCTTAATTCAATTTTATCCCTTAATTAGCATTGTGAATCCTCATCATTGATCAATATTTCAAAAATCTATAAATACCAAGCCTATTTACATGAAAAGGGATTCACAACCTTTATGCAAACTTACTCTCTTTAATTGATTACTTACTTTTACGAAATTTGAGAACCCCTCTTTTGTGAATCATCTTCATTCATCAACCAAGCTTTGGAATAACATGGATGAGGAAAATTTGAGCAATCCACATCCATATCACTCTAAATTTGCATTCAAATCCACAATGGGATTAGAGTTTTGCTTGCTAGTATATTCAATTATTTAGAATTTAAAATTATTTCATGCTAATTGAATTATTTTAGCAATGTTTAGTAAATTCCATTGAAGTATGACTCTAATTGATCAGTATTTTGCTTGAATTGCTTGAATTTAGTTTAGTTTCATTGTTAGTTGATTACTTAGGTTTACCATATGACATTTTGGCGCTCTTAGTGAGACCCACATCCATATCTAATTATTTTTTCTTGAGATTTGTAGGCCATTGAAGATTACAAAGGAAGCCCAATGCCTTTGCAATTCAAAGGGTGACACTTTTTGCAAAGATTGATGCTTTTGCAAGTCAAAGGCTGATGCCTTTGCAAATACTCCAATGCTTCTATATTGACCTTTTTCTATTTTGTTGTCGCTATAGTCTCACGCTTTTGTATGAAGGGTGATCTTTATGAAAATGAGTGATGCTTTTGCAAGTCGATAGTCTAGTGCTTGTGTCTAATAGTCTAGAACTTCTATCTGATACTCTGATGCCTCTATTCGACAATCTGATGCCTCTACAAAAATAGTGTGACACCTTTGCACAGTATAATAGTGAGCTAAATTTTAGGGTTTGATCTGGTTTTAATTCTAATTTTGGACTAACCCTAACCATTTGTTATTTTTCTGTTTGTCTTTTCTAGAATTAACTATTTGTTGCATGTGGTAAATTTAGGAAAAAGGATACTAATTAACTTGTCTTGTAGAGATGATATATGATTCAAATTTCAAATTTGGTGCATAAAATAAATTCATATTTACTTTAATAGTACTCTAAAATTGAACAACACAATCTTCATATTTCAAATTTGGTGCATAAAATGAATTCATATTTATGTTAGTTCTCTAAAATTGAACATAGTATTCACATTTCAATTTGGTGTTTAAAATTGAACAAGGCAATCTAGATTTTCCCTTGGTGCATTAAATTGAACAAGACAATCATCATTTTCCCTTGGTGCAATTTAAATTAACTTGATTTTTGTTTTTGTCATGACTGGTAGGCTAGAGTGTATGTATCCACTCCCCTTGAGCTTTGTTCAATCTTGGGTGACAAGTAATACCTCTAGTTTGCACTTTCTCTTGTTATTCACTGAAGGAGTTGTCTACGTATCCACTCCCCTTGTGCCTAGTGTGATCTTGGGTGATGATAAATAGCAACATTAATCATTCCTTTGTTATTGAGAGGCCTACCTAGGGATTTCATCACCCTAGGGTTCAACCTCAAGCATGTTTCTTTCAATGAGCTATATAAAGGGGTGAGAAAAAAATATATAGCTCAATCCAATCATGCAATTTTAAGAATTCCTCTATGGTCTTAGGTGATTCCAGACACAAGGAGATTGTAGTTCAATATCACATTTATACGTGCATAATCAGTGTTTGTGGAGCTCCACTATTAACCTTGTTATTAGAAGCCTAAGATCCATTTGTAGGCCATTGACTTATATTGATGCAACACAATGGTATTGTCACGTGAACTTACTTACTATGTGTCGACCCTTGTTGAGGCGACATTAACCCCTTGCAAGGAAATTTTCCTTCCAAGGTAAGAGGTGTCAAGGTGGTACATAGCCATGGCATACTCTAGTTGTCCATTCAATGGGAAGGTATTTTATTACACGAGCTTGATATAAGAAGATAAACCCGATCTACCAAGTTACAAATAGGATTGTGTTCTATACCATTTTTTTTATCGTGGATACCATTGTGATACCAATTAGTGTGATCTTGTGGAAGAAGAACACACAAAAATCATCTAAAACACCAATTGAGTCAATTTACATATTGTTTACTATGTTTTATCACATCAAAAAAAATTAAACACTTAGGTCAATTAGCACATCAAAGATCCTCTAATAGATCAACAATTTTTTCCAGATATTGTGACACCTTTGTGGAAACCAACACTTTTATTTTTATTAAAATGGAACCTTTTTTTTCATATTAACTCCTTTGCACATCTCAATATGTTTATCAGGGAAAAAAATCTACAGATTGATGCCTTTGTTTTGACAATGTGACACTATTGTTGAGCATCAACTCTTTTGCAAATACCATGATGCCTTTGTTTGAAACTAAAAATAAAGAGCTTTAAGAACATTTTCTAAAATCCGCATTTTGATCAACAAGCATTAGATCACTTAAAGTAAATGAAAAATAGAGTTTTGTTCACAATTATTAATTAGAATAGCAAAAAACAAATGTGTTAATTATCATTTTGATCTTTCCAAAACACTTTCTAGGTTATCATTAGGATCAAATCAACAAACAATAGACCATCCACTTCACCATAAAAACAGTTCATTCAAACAACTTAACATTTTTGCATAGATCATTTGGATTTAGATCTTCATCCTAACACCTAGTTTGGTGTTATGCTTGAAAAAAAAATCTTTTCACGTATTTGGTTGAGTTAGTAAACATCATTATGAGAAAACCTACTTTGGATTCATGAGTCTAATTCCAAGGTTTGTAAGTTAATTATCATCCTCAAACATACCTAAGGATCTAGTCTAAAATTTGTCAAAATTAAAGGTTCCATATCCTCCATCCATCGACATAATCATTCAAAAATTGGTCATAAACCTATCAAAGTGACATTATTAGAAAAAATTGAGGCAGCCAAAAAATTTCAAAAAATTTATTCACATCCCACATCTCCTAAGGTTGCTACAACTTGTACATGGTCACAACTAGGTCACAATACAAAAAGAACATAGAGTCCAATCCAAGTGGGTCAAATGTTCCTATTATTGCTGAAACATAGAAAAAGGGGGAATTAAGGGATGGATGAGTTCTAAATATAAAGAACCTAGGATCAATTCCAATTTTCCAAGGGTTTCATTAGGATGCAAATCAACAAGGTGCATAGATTGAATTTCAACGTCAAAGATGAGCTAGTTAGACCTAGATCTAATCCTTTTTAGGCTTAGAAATAAATTGAAAATGATTTGGAGTAATTAAACTAATTGAATTATATGACCTAATATAGAAATTGTAATATTTTGGAAATGCAAAAACTGAAATTGTAGATTGTAGGTGGATCTTGGAAGTATTTGATGCTATACGTATGCCATCAGAAGCATGATCTTCCATGTGTAGAGGGACTGAGTAGTCACCCTTGGGTGAATGGGTATTTAATGATGGATCCTAAAATAGATTTTACAATCCTCTATGTTGGATATGAGCTCCTGATTCTAGGTTGCAAAATTGTCAAAATTTTATTAGTGAATTCTATAATTGAGATTTTGTATCTTGACAAATTTTAGGGCTTTGAATTTAACAATGAAGAATTTTCCTTCAATATTTCCTTGATCCTCTTCAAACCTATAACCTGCACATTCAAAGAGGAGAAAATGTTGGGCCATTTAGGGGCTTTCCTTAGCGAACCCCTTGAAAGTGTTTCCACTTCCACAATGGTAATGTCAATGATAGGAATGGTAATCAAAAGGAAGAAAAGATGAATGAACAAAATGTTGTAACTCACTACCCTTCAATAGCTTCCTTGAAGGACTAAAGTCACACACATCACCTTAAGGATTTGGATCTTTCTTTTATTAAATGCTTGAATTTTTTGGGGACCTATAACAAGGGTTAGCCTTTATAAAACATGAACATGAACACACATAAACTCACATAGAATTCAATTGATGTTAGGATCTTGAATTGCTACAATAAAGCTCAAATATGACTTCCTCTTCACAATAGTTTTCTCATGAATGCTTGTTCTTGTTAGTAGATTTAAAATGATAAAATAACTAGGTATTTATATGAAATTGTAATAATTTATTGAAAACTTCGATTCCAAAACACGACACTTGATATTTGAATTTTGGATGTTAAAATGTTGTCAACAAAATATTGAAATTTGGGTCCTAGCTAAGAAGAGGGACCCGTTCACCCACAGGAAAATTGGCCATGGACCAAATTTCTAGGATACACTTAGTTAGGAGAAAAATAACAATTATATGTATTTATTCAATGCTTGAAATCCTTTAGAAAATGGTAAAAATAAGGCCTTGGAATTCACAATTTGGAAAATTAGAAGCTTAATTAAGTCCAATATATTAGGGGGATAAAACATAATGTGAAATTGTTAAGGGTAACAATTCCCAACACTAAATTTAGCCCCAAATTTAGTGAGAGTATGAAATTACACTTGGACTCACACTAAAGTAGAGAAATATATCTCAAGAGGGGTTCTTATATACAAAATGTTAAAGAGATAGGATGACCAATGATCAAGGGAGGTGATCAAGCCCCCAAGATCCAAGATCCCATGGCAAACCAACATAAGCAAAAAGGAACACACATGCATGTATAAAATGCAACAAAATAATATACACATACATATTGGAAAATACGAAGCATACACAATGAAAACACACACAACACCATAAAAAATAATGATTACAATGAAATGAAAAAAAAAATGATGTAAACACAATGTAAACATGAAGAAGACATGTGAAAAGAAACACAAAAAAATACAAGGTTAATACTAAAAAGGATTCAAGTTGGCAAGGTAAAGAGACCTTGGTCTTAAATTGTCTCAAAAACCAAATGTAATCCATCAAATAAAGAACATGTTCCATGAGGACTGAGGTCATACACATCACTCATGGAACACATGGTTTCACTAGAAAGAAAGTTGTATTATGCTAGGTGTCCATGTTAAAATGCTTTCATAACTCACACAATAGAAAATTTTGGTATTTTCTAGGTGAATCACAAACTAGGAGACACATGAGCTAGTGAAGTCTGATATTCACTGGGTGAGCCCCCAAGATAAGGTAACATGGGAGAAACACACTAGGTCTACAAGGTGTTCCTGTAACAAGGTGGAAAAAATGGAAAACACACACTAGTTCTACAAGGTGTTCCCATAAAACTGATACCAAGAGTTATACTCTATGATAAACTTGATAAGGTACCATAAGATGCTATGCCAACGCTACACTAAGTTCAACTACCATGAACAAAGTGGAGAAAAAAAATTATTTTTTAACACACTAGGGACAGATGTGTCAAGGTTTAATGTCATAAGGGATTAAATATGCCAAGGTTTAACATCATGGGGGATGAATATGCCAAGGCCTAACATTACAAGGGATAAATATGATAAGGTTTTAAAGACTCAAGGGTCGTTGTAATAACATCACCACAAAAGGTAATAATCAAAGGGGCTTTTCTTAATACATGTAGATCACACCTTATGGAACATCACACATGATATCACCACCAAGATAGGACTAGTCAAGGGAAGATAAATTCAGTCCTTAGAGAATACTAGATATAGAATTACCACCAAGGAGAATGTCATATGCCAATAGAGGTCACACTCTTATGGGACATCAAGTCCAATACCACCAAAAAGGAGACACATCACATGGATTAAGAAGGCCACACTTTGGTTGATAAGGTCACACTTCTTAGGAGATGTATGTCATCATCACTAAGAAGGGATCATTTCCTATATAATCAATGAGTAGGGGACTATATACATCCCCTTAAAAGGTTAGTGTACTTGCTACACTAATGTTTTAAGGAGATAAAGGGATCCCTTGCTAGAAGGAATACTCCGTGGAGATGGATAAATAACCCCTTTTTCCCCCAAGCATAGGGACGAAGGTGAGCCTAATATGTTGCTCCTTGAAAGATAAAACATGATTGCATAAAGCCTAGTGTATACCTTCATGAATGGTAGTGAATTTTCTATGATACTACAACTACCACATGGAAAGGATCACAAGGAATGAATGCTAACCTATGCCATGTTCAAATTGATCCCTATAGGGATTAAATTCCTTCAATATCTTCTTTAAAGCATGAAATTCATCAGTAAGATATCTAAGTGCACAATAAGACATGTTTGCATTCTTTCCTTTATTATATTCTTACTCATAGATATGTGGTAATGTGATAAGTATGAGGTTGAGAAGTGTTTGTAAGGACCATTTAGTACATTATAGTATGAAAAAAGGGTAACTTCTTAAGTTTATAATGTTTTTCTTTTACTTGGTTGACCAATTGTTTGATGTGAAGGTGGAGGATCTTGGTAACCTATCCATTTAGTGTCTTCAAATGGTATTTGTTTTAAAACAGAGTGGACTTCATGTTCATTGTTAATGTCACATCCTTTCTTTTTCAATATCATAAAGCCTTGTCCATAAGTTTGTTCCAAGTCAATGGGTGTATTTGTAACCTTATGCTCATATGATGAAGGGTTGGTTGATGTACTTTCCTTGTGATTATTTCTGATAGGTTCTTCCATGTGCATTCGTTGAGGTATGCTTTGTGACTCACTTTCAATGTGTGAAAGAGTGAAAATTTTAAGTGGTGGTATGGTAGGATGTTGTTGGTATGGATTACTAGTGCATTGCATTAAAAGATAAAAGATTTCATTATTCCTAAGGTTGTGTAAGGAATTTTGTATGAATTGATGCATGAGATCTTTATATTGACCTATGAAATAAAAAAGGATTGAAATAGGAGATGCATTATCATGATTTTCATTATCAAAATTAGGGTCATCACCAAACAAATAACTTGAAACATCAACCAAATATTTCAAGGAAATACAAATTCTACCAAAACACATCCATTTTGTAATGAGGTTTAGATTGCAAAAAACAAGTGAAAAATAGCAACTTTGAATAGGGAATCTAAGAGTATTCTTTTACAAAAAGTTGACTAATGCTGAGATAACAGGACAAAGTCCCCCAAGGGTGTCTTGGTTAGGGGTTCTGAAAGTTTAAAATTTTATTGTGTACTACACTATTTAAGAATGTTGATTCTACTTGCAAATAGTTGAAATCATGAATAATTTTTCATAATTTGCTTAATGTATCCCAATTTGATGCAAAATGTAAGTATGCAATGATGTTGAAGATATTCAAACAAGTTTGAATGCTAATTTCAAATCTAAAATTTAATAATTGAGTGATTCTAATATGCAAAAAACCTATAAATGATTATTTTTTAATGCAAATTTTGAACACAAACAATGCACTTTACTTCAGCCAAAGAACTAAATGCAAAATGCCTTACGATATGCAAATATGAATTTTATACTAAGATCGGCAAGTATAGAAAAACTAAGTAGACAAAAACAAACAAGTGTGAAAAAGACTATTGATGTACTTGTACAAGGATAGGTTCACCCATGGGTGAATGGATCCTTGTTAGGGGTTTTGAAAATTGAAAAACTAAATGTCTAATTTGTTATTTAAGGTTATTGTTCACATACGAAAATAGGTTTGATAGTGACTATTTTTTCAATATTTTCCAATGTAATGCAAATACAAATGTATGACAATTTTGAAACAAAATGACACTTTTTAATGCAATTCTGAATATAGTAGTTTATGGAGTTCACATCACAACACATATGCTAGTAGCTCAAGGAAGCCTCAAACTTAAGAAGATTAAAAATAAGATTTCAAAATTTACAAAAAAATATCAAGAAGTAAAGAAGAATAAATAAATCAATCAAATACAAAGGAACCATATCAATCCAAATAAAAACTATTTAAATCAAATTAAGTCCTTGAGGGAAAAGGGACCACACAAATTAAATATCCAAAAATACATTACTATTGGAAAAAACAACAAAAGAATCTTTAAAATAAAATACATTTTGCAAAAAATTGGCACATTACATGCACTATGTGACTTCTTCAAGCCACTCAAGGGGTGGAGGGGAATGGTGGTTCTCAAACCACATAGTCAGAAAAACATAGTGGTCTCACACCACTTATAAGAATATGGTGGTCTCAAACCACAAAATAATCGTATAGTAACCAAATATAGTCCCACACACCTTGAGACATGCCAACCAAATAGCCATAAACATATATATATCTGAAGTAGCCTGTAAAAGAAGTTATATGTACACTAAATCTTACCTAAGAGAACATCATTCACCAACACATATCCCTATAATCATCCATGAAGTTCCATCATAATCATTGTAATCATGTAACCTAAGAAATGATGTAATATTTTGTTGTCACAAACCTTACATTTGTCATTTAATATGATTTGAACAAATATTGGATAACAAGAATTAAAAAATTGCATTCTTCTCCCTTTGTATCCAACACTGCTCATAGACCATGTTTGGTTAAAGAATTACCTCTATGTGAATAGACCAATACTAATACCACAAAGACACTGCATCTAATACTCATACCTTTGAATATCCAATCTCTGTAACATATGTAGCCCAAGTGGAAGATCATCCAAATTTTGGCATACCAGATCCATCCTCAACACATGGGATACACTCAAGGAAAAAGGTTTTATACCATGGACCAACAAATGCAGTCCTCAAAGGGGGAGGCAATCCAACTTAACATTCCAAGGTAGAACCAAATTCTTGACATCTATCCATTGGCTAGCACAGGGATGCATCAAGAATCACAATGTTCCCATGTTCCAAAGAACAGAGGGACTCTCTCAACCCCAAACAAAGGAGGATCTCATCCCTCAAGCGAGATCCACTCCTTACTCACAAACAAACAAGACTCCACACTGAACCAAAACACACAACAAAACATGCAATATCATCACACATAATTTAACATGAGGGTATAAGAAAGTAGATCATCCCAAATGTCCACCACACCCTTATCCCAAGTTGGATACCCAGTATCTCAAACTTGAGTCACAAACATAACATTCACTAGTTTCTCACAACATATTATAATGCACTTTCATAACTTTATACATAAAAAAAAACAACACTTAGCCACTTTGAAACATATAAAGACCACTTAGCACTATCAAAGTATGAACTATTTAACATTTGAAACAACTATCAACACCCAATTACATAATTATCACATTGGATTTCCATGAAAGAATTCCGCATAATTCCCAATCCCCAGTATGACTCTCAAAACAAACATTAGAACAATTATATAATTTCACCATAGATCATAACACAATATACCACTAAGGATAAACTCCTTGTTTACAACATGATCCAACTCATAGTTCCATTGCACCAAATTTAAGAATCATTATTTGAAACAAGATAATCACTAATGTTTGAGGCTAATTTATCTCATTTCTAATATTCTACTTGAGAAATTAAGATAATATTTTGTGTATTACTTAGCAATACTAAAACATAAAATATTTTGAATAGGACAACTTTTAAACTTCAAATTACTATCATCAATAAAAGAAAGCAAGAGTTTCATCCATGGTTAAAGTTTTCACTTTCAAACAATCAACATTAATATTTCCAAATTTTAGGCATGCCATCAACATATGAATAACATTGCGTTAAATTCATAGTAAAAGGTCATGCTTGTCTAAAATCATCAACTCAACTAGATAGTTTTCATAACTAAATTGTAACAATAACAAAATCTAGAGAAAGAAGTATTATTACTAATTAACCCATGTGTTATGGTGGATAACAAGATTGTATTGAATTTGTAATGCACAATCAAGAGAGCATCCAATTATGATTGAACACTTTACTAAAAAAATCGTTAAATAATT